>JAKUCV010002951.1:0-30337 GCA_028386065.3 Turnera subulata
GTTTTTCTATTATTGGGCCATTGGGCCGGTTTTATTACTATTGATGTTGGGCCGTAGGGCCGTATTGTGGTTTATTATGATGGGCTGTCGAGCCCGAGTTTTTGTTATACACACTGTATGCTTGGGTTTATTTTGTTGGGTTGTCACAGTTCCGGCCTGCGTTTACTGTGTACGGTAAATTCGGGTCGGGGCGTTTCAAATAAATCAAAACATTCTCATAAAATAATATTCTTTTTTCCAAATTAATAATTACCATAATTTTTCTGAAAAAGATAACATATGTATATATTTATTTTCTAAAATATTACATTTTTAATAAAACTATTTACCATGATATAATTATCAAATATTGTCATTTACCAAAAATATATATATTAATCATATGCTATATGTTATTTCCCAGAAAATATATAATCATAAAAACTTACTCTGAAAATAAATACAATTTAATATATATACATTTTTATTTCCTAAGACAAAATATTTTCCAACAATTATAATTCAACATAAATATATATATATATATATCAGAAATATACCTATATATATTTTCCAAGAATAATAACATATACATACTGTATTCCAGAGAATAATAACATATAATTATAATTTCCAGAAAATATTTTCAAGGTATATATGTATTTTTCAAACTAACCATAATAATAATTTTTAAACAAAACATAATTATCTCAATTTGAAGAATCAAAGTATATATTTTTTTCTAAATCCTAACCGAGAATATTACATATAATTTTCTAAAATAATATTTACCATTTTTTTCCCAGAAATTAATTAGCAGAAATTATATATATATATATATATATATATATATATATTATCATTAGTTTATTTTTAAAAAAAAAGAAAAAGAAATCCGGACTGCAACCCATCCCAGGCGCGACCCGGCCGAGGAAATGGGCTAAACCCGACTCACCTAGCGGGTACAGGGGCGGCGGCGCGACGACAGCGCGAGGGAAGGAACGGCGAGCACAGCAGCGGCATCGGGCGGACTGGAGCGGCGCGAGGGCGGCGGAAAAGAGGCGCGGCGTCGCCGGTGTCGTCGTTAGCGGCGCGGAGAAGGAGATTCGCGGGTAAACGGCGGGTCAACGGCGCTGCAGTGCGCGTTCGGCGGCGTAACCGAGCGGGGGTGACGGCGTTCAGTCGGCGACGGCGTGGCGAAGGGGCTGGTGGCAGCGGTGTGACGAGACACGGCCCGGAGCTCCACGGCGTGTACAGTAACGAGAGGAGGGTGACGATGAATAGTATCCTCCGGGTTTTTTTCTGTTTTTCTTTCTTTTTTGTATTTTCTCTCTTTTTCTTTTCTATTTTTCTGATTTTTGCTTCTTCTTTTTTTCTTCCTTTCTCTTTTTTTTTGTTCTGTGTTTATTTTTTTTTCTTTCTATTTCTTTTTTTTCTTTTCTTTTTTTCTCTCTTTTCTTTTACTTTTTTTTTCTTTTCCTCTCTTTTTTTTTCTTTTTCCTCTCATTTTCTTTTTTTCTCTCCTTTTCGTTTTTTTTTCCTCTCCTCTCCTCCTCTCCTTCTCCTCTGCTTCCTTTCTTTTATAACCGTGAACTTACTGTGAACCTGTGATACACTTAATAATGTAGCTTGTCTGCATTATAGAGCGAGTCCGATCCGGACCAGAAAATAACTGATACCCAGTTAGTTATTTTCCCGTGTGATTTTCCGAGAAATTCCGAAACCCGAAAAATACCAAATTAGGCCCGAAAAATCCACGGAAAAATCACGAGTGCAGGAAAACTCTCGGTTTCGAAAAAAAACGACTCTCGATTTACCTTGAATCAATTACCCAAGATTAATTCAATAGTAAATCACGGTAAAAAGACTTTTACAGTCCCGGTAAAAATAAAAAATTTTACCCGGGCTGTTACATAATGTCTTTTCTTATAATGAATTAATTGGCTCTTTAATTGCCTATGGAATGAAGTTTGAAGGGAAGGAGAAGAAGAAGCAAGATCTTGCCTTGAAGATGTAAGGGCCAAGTGAAGATGCAAATGACAAAGATGAAGACATGGCTCTTATCTCAAGAAAATTTATGAAGTTTCTCAAGATGAAAAAGCTTCAAAAGGAGATGAAGAACTTGGCTAACTCCAAGTATGATGATACAAGGAAAGAACCAATTGTGTGCTTTGAATGCAACAACCCGGGCCACATCAAATCGAAGTGTCCATACAAGAAGAAAGCAAGACTTGACTCCCTCAAGAGCAAAGGAAAGAAAGTATTGGCAACATGGGATGATGATGATACCTCTTCAAGTGATTCAGATGATGATGAGGTTGCCACTTTTGTTTCATGGGTCTTGAAGATGATGAGGTAATGGATTCTTCCGATGACGTTACATTTGAAGAATTACATGATGCTTTCCTTAAGTTGCATGATGAACTTGAGAAGTCTTCGAAAAGGAATCAATCTTATAAAAAGCAACTTATGACTCTTGAAGAAGAAAAGCATGCTCTTGATATGTCTTACAATGAACTTAATGAGAAAATATCTTTTAATGTATGTGCTTATGATATGTTGGGAGAAGAGAATGATTCTCTTAAATCTCAAATTGTTGATTTGAAGAGTACTTTGGAGAAGTTTACTAATGGTACAAATGGGCTTAATCTTCTAGGACAACAAAGAAATCCTATGCAAAAAGAGGGATTAGGTGCATCTAGTGTGACATTTGATGCTAAACCATTTGTGCTTAATGCTAAGACATATGTACATGGTGCCACATCTACTTATCATACTACTTCATATGAACATGCTAAACCATATGCTCATGATGCTAGAACACATGTTCATAACACAAAATCACATGCTCATCATGGTAAATCACAAGCATATGGTAGGAGAACTTATGCTATCTCATATGCTCATGGTAGAAGATCAAATGCCTATAATGCTAGAATTCATGCTCATGGTGCAAGACCACATGTTCACTATACTAGATCATTCGCTCATAACGCTAGATCATATGGTCACAATTCTAGAACACAAGCATATAGAGCTAGATCATTTTATAATCATGCTAAGGCATATACCTATGGTGGTAGGCAACAATCTTATAATGCTAGAGTTCATAGTTATGATAGTTTTGTTAGAAGTGAACAATCTTATACTCCTTCTATCACATGTTACTTTTGTGGAAAATATGGCCATGGTACTCGTACTTGCATGCTTAGACAAAAAAAAATGCAATATCAAGTATATTTGGGTACCAAAAGGTACCATGACTAACCCCAATTTACCCAACATAAAATGGGTACCAAAAAGGTGATATTTCTTTGTAGGAAAGCAAGGATGAGTGGTTATGAATGGCAATACTCATCCTTTGATTGGAACCATTTTGTATCCTTTCTAGTATCCTTTTGTGTCTACTTTTTATGTTTATCTAATTGATTTGTGCATATTGCATTCATGCATTTCATGCATGAGCTATGATGGAGAACATGTTGGAAAAGAGTCTTGAGCATCTCTACCTTGGATTGGTTGGAAAGGAGTTTGTTGGTTAGAAACAATCTTCTTGGAGGCTGATTTGGTGCTTTTTCACTTACATTTTACAACCAGACTTACTGTCACCTATTTTGGGAGGAAAAAGGGTTACATCTGAAAACAAGACCTACTGTCTCGCGTTTTGGGTGGCAAAAGAGTTACATCTTACCCCCATTTTGTTCTTACAACCAATTTTTGTTTAGCTTCACTTCTGATTCTATCTATAAAAAAAAGGGAAGGGGGGGGGGGGGGGGGGGGGGGGGGGGGAGAGGGGGCGGTTAAGGGGTTTCTTTTCAAAACCCCCAAAATCTACAAAATCCCTAACCCTAGCCGTCGCAATCATCACTTCTCCCACGCGACCGGCCACCATGCGATTGAAGAAAGGAGAATCGTCAGCTACCGTCAAACAACCACGACAATCACCTCATCTCAGGGATGTCTTTCGGGTGACCTCCACGAATTCTTCCAAGCCCGACCGTGTTGACCTCACATAGGACACACCGCCGCCGTCACCTCCACAGCCGGACGAAGCACTACCATGCACGGCCATCGTGCCTTATGAGGAGCCTCTCACGGTGCCGCTGCCATCCGCCTCACCGCCTCACCATTTGACATCAGACGCGCCGACTAGAGCATCTCCCGCGAGCCTAGATAATGCTCCGCTTGTTGCTCCCTCCTCTGCAGCAGGACCCAGCGGTGGTGAGGAACTGCGCGTTAAGCGCGTCGCCGGCCGACACAAGCAGCACCGTCCAACCTCCGCCGCTGTTCCTTCTTCTCCGGCCAACATCCCTGCCGCTGCTTCTTCTCCTGAACCTGAGGCTAATTCCTCTCCAATCCAGACGACCAGGAAGCGTCAAATGGCTTCTCCGAAGCAAAAAGACGACACAACTTCTCCACCGCCGGCTTCTAAATCCACCAAACGAATAGGCCGCACCACCATTGATCCTGTTCCTGCCCAGAAAAAGTCTAGGCTTTCTGCCAAAGCCAAAGGGAAGTAGAAGCTGATTGATGAGCCCGCAGAGCCCTCAGAATCCGATGAGCATGCCACTGACTCAGAACCGGATGCCACTGACGATATTGGTACATCAAAGGCTTCCTCCAAACAGAAAAAGAAGAAGAAGAAGGGGGTTAAAATACCCAAAACAACACTTCAACCGTGCTCATACCTCAGCGAATCTACTCTTGGCAAACAGCATGTTGCCACAGAGGAGAATATGTTTGTGCCCATTAAACAAAGCAAAGCATCTCAGGATGATCTTCTTGCTCAAACTGTTGCAAAAGTTGACACTCATGTTGCTCGATTGGATGAGGTGGCTGCCACACAAACTCAGATTCTTTCCCTTCTCATAGATTTTTCTTCTCGGGTTCCTCCTGTTTCTGCTCCATCGACAGCACCTGCACCTTCTCAATCCGATGCTTTTGACGATGCTCAAGACAATAGCGTTGCTTAAAGTTTACCTCTTTGAGCTCATCTTTTATTACATCCATATGCTAGCCTTTCTAATCATGTTTTGGATTGTTAACTACTTAGCTCTAACTTGTTTCTCCTTTGTCATTTTGGATTTTGATTCCTATTCAGGGTTTGTAAACAGGGGAATATTTTGGTGGGCAAGTCCTACTTTTGACTACCTACTCGGATAGTATTTTGCTTGCTTATGCTTATGTCTTATTTTTATCTCTTTGTTCATAAATGTTTGATTTTGCTGCTGCTTTACTCTCATTTTTTTCTGCGCACATTTGGAAGTTTGCCTATGTTTTCTTGTTTTTGGTTGAATTGTGTGTTGTCTCCTGAATTGTAATATCTAGTTCGTCCTCCCTTTCTATTTTTGCTGTTGTAAAAGGGGGAGAGAGTGATATGGACATATTGTTTTTTAGGATGCATTCGGTCATGGTAGATTGTGGTCCTGATTATTCTGCTTATTCTCTAATGAGGAGAATTGTTTAGGAATAGAAGCTTTCAAATAGGGAGAGCTGTTTTATATGCTTTCATAATGTCCAATTTTGACATCAACAAAAAAGGGGGACAATGTTGGATTATGTTAAAGTGAATAGTTTGGTTTTTAATTGATTGTCAAAGTGTTATTTTAAACGGTCAAACCATGCCTTTCAAAATCTGCTTGTTGTTAACAAACATGGAATTACTGGGCTAAATTTATAAGTTGTGTCTAAAACTTGTATGGATCACTTTTACATTTTTCAGCCCATCGTCTATAAGTCTTAAAAGGCAACTGGGCTTGCTTAAATATTCTGAAACTTAAGCCCACTCAACTGTGCGACACCGTTTATATTAAATGAATGAAGAAAGACCAGCTTATGTTTTAAATGTCTATAGCATGTGAATAGGAGCCCCTTCAACGGCTTTTTTACTCTTTAGTTGTCTTCTACCTTATACTTGTCCTCTTGAAACAAAGCCTTATCTTTTAGACACCAAATTTTCAGAAGTTTCAAGATCAAAAGAGCAAATGGCTTGTGGATGTTTTCTTGTCCTTTGTGGAGAGCCAAGACAAGCCAACAACCCCTTTTGTGGGTTAGAGATGGAAGGTACACTTCCATGTGTACACACATGAGAGGAAGATGGAGAGGAGCTCAAATCTTCCACCAATAAAGTCTACTAGCCGTTTTTATTATCCTATTGGAGTGCCAAGATGAGAAGGAAGGATTCTAGAAGGCACAAGAGCATCAAAGAGATATTTTGAAGTGTTGGATACTTGGGTAGTAAGTTTTGTAAGTCATTTGGCACCATATCTCAAGCCCTCTTTTGGAAAAAGGCTTTCTTTTGTCCTATTCTTCAATAGATCCGTTGGGAGCCTTTAAGGACACTATAAATAAGCGATTTCCTTCCTGAAAGTGAATTAAGGCAAGCAATTGAAGATTGGGCTAATTATGTTAGAGCTTGCTAATTGTGCTTATACACCTTTGTGAGATTCTTGAGCTAAACTTGTAAACAAAGAGTGAGTCACTCTTTGTTTGTTGGAAAATCATACCTTGGGTAGAATTGGAGAAATTTTACTTGAGGGGTTGAATAGGTTTGAAGCTTGAACCTTTGAAAACTCTTGTATAGGTTGGAGAGTGAGCCTTGCGAAAACTCTTGTAAAGGTTTGAGCTTGATCCTTGAAAAAGCTTGGTTGTAAAAAAGTTGGACTTCACCTTGGAAGAAGTCACTTAGTGGATTTTAAAAATCTCAAGGGGGAGCCTTGAGTAGTGGATGTACCCATAGATTTTAGGGGGAACCACTCTAATTCTTTGTGTTGCCTTTTGTGTGTAGAGTGCTTTACATTTTCGCACTTGATCATTCCTTTCCTTTCCAGATTTTGATGCGATTTTAGTTATAAAACACAACCTTGTCCTAGTTGCAGTTTGGTGTGAAAAGAGTTACAAATTTCACTGTTCTTCTCTATTAGCCAATTCAACCCCCCTTCTTAGCCTTTTGGCCCTACAAAAAATAGACATAATAAAAATATACTCATATGTATATATATCCAAATATATATAATTATAATCCATAAAATTATGGCCTAGTATTATTTAGCCAATGGAAGTATAAGTAGTAGTAATATATACATAAGAGTGAAATTGATAAATAAATAAGGTATGGGCCTATTATTAGTTTAGCCCAGAAGAACGGAGATTAAACGTTTTAGAAACGCAATTATAATATTAACTCAATTAAAACATAGTTAAGTAATTTTAGAAATTACACCGAGGGAACCTTCACTTGCGTTTAGCCCATCGGAGAAAATAATTAACCAACTTCGGATTAATTTAAAAACTTAATTAAATTAGATATTTTGGGCCCTTTGTTGTAATTAGCCCAACAAAAATAAATAAAACTAAAAATTAAATTCAATGGGCCTTTTACGAGCTTAGGTAAACATAATTTGAATAAAACTAGAATTTGGGCCTTTTTAATAACCCAATCGGAAAATTAAATAAAAGCATAAAATAAATAAGTGCATAAAATTAGATAAAAGCATAAAAGCATAATTTTCAATAAAGCATAAATTAAATTGCATAAAATAAAATCATTGATTAATATCATTTAAGTTAATTAACCGTTTAATTATCGTCATTTTAATGTCCGAGTCCGTTAATATCGTTCGGGTTTGTTAAGGATGCATATGGATGGTCCAAGGCTCGGGTTTTAGCCAACAAGTCCATTCTCGGGTTCTGGCTGCCACTATTCATGCAGAAGCAGAACACAACCCACTGCTACTGTTCACACACCCTTACAGCCACTTCCCTGTTACTATTCATCGTCAACCAAACATCAACCCGCAGCATCAAAAGAGCAACTCGATCTCTAGCGAACACACCATCCCCACGGCCACAGCAACCCCAGCAGAGACATCACAAGCAAAACCACCGCGATTCGACAACACAGAGCCACGAACAGAGAACACAGAACAACCAAGACAAGACCCGATTAGTCCAAACTGTCTTGAATCGGGTCAGGAAGAAGAGAAAGGAAAAGAAAGGAAGGACGAGGAAAATGGATCGGTGACGCGTCTTACCAACACTGCCACGGGACGGCGACGGTCATGACGGATCGGAGGTGAGAGTGGCGCGACAGAAATCGAGGAGAGGAAGAGGGTGCAGCGGCGGCGGATTTGAGGAGGAGAAAATAGAGAAGAGAAAAGAGAAAGAAACAAAGAAGAAACAGAGAAGAAAAGATAGGGGGGCCAGGGGCTGAAGAAAAATGGGGAAGGAGAAAAGAAAGAAAAGAAAGGAAAAGGAAAAGAAAAAGGGGCACAAAACGACGCGTTGTCGGGCAAGAAATTGTGCCTTGCTGACACATAAAACGACGTCGTTTTGGACGTCCTCAACCAACAGTCAACAGCCTAGGTCAAAACGCAGTCTGGTTTGTGTTTTACGTTTTGGCTTTGCCAAAATTTCGTCGTATCGATCGAAACTACACATAACCTTGTGTTTTGACATTAACTTAACCTTTGTAAAACATAAACATAATTTAACAATTATTCTTTTATAAAATTCAAAATAAATCTCCGAAGATTAATATATTAAATATCATGGAAAGAAAAGATGAAATTTCTTTTTAAATTACAATTAGTAAATTATTGCAACAAAAATATCATAGCAAAATAATAATAATATTACGTTGATTAGAAATTAATAATGACAATAATGGTAACAATAATAATAATAATAATAATAATAATAATAATAATAATAATAATAATAATAATAATAATAATAATAATAATAATAATAATAATAATAATAATAATAATAATAATGGTAGGGCAGTTCTCTACTGTCACAGAATAATCCTGCAAGCGGACAGGGTAGTTGTAGTACTCTATCAAGGTCGTATCCACAGGGACTGGAATGAGTCTGTTACTCCTTACCTAAGACAAATTAGGCTTGAGACAATTAAACAAAAACGGATTATAGGGTGAGTGTTAATCGGGAATCGAATTAAGCAAAAGAATAAAAGTAATAGCAGTGTTGAAGTAGGTGAGAATCAGGTTTGGTGAAATCTTAGGCATCCAGGGATTCACATGTCTCGCCTTTATGCTCGAAATTGCTCAACAGCATCACCACAGGCTGGCCTGTGTGACGCCCTGTGTTTAATAAGATGTCTTGAAGGGGCTCCCAACCTAAGGTACTACCAACGACTTTCGATCTTATTAATAGTTCTCTAAGCTTCCATCTACCCCCTGTCACTAGAGTAGACGTCACTTAGAGGTGAAGTTGGTGTTGGTGCTAATTAACCACAGTCTCTCCCAATCTTCTATCGAACGACTAGGGAGTGATGGTTGATTGTTGTTGGTCAAGCTCACTTGGCTTCTCCTTTCGATCCTTCACCAAGCTGCTACTAGATTTAAGATAGACTGCTCAATAATCAATCAAAAATCAGATTAAAAGTGGTGTCATTTTCTTGACTATGCCGCAACAGGCTGAGACAGTGCTGAGTCCATGACTGAGCCTGTCGAGAACACAAGGTCAATTCCACAGATTGGTTCTTGCAGGCGCTCTCAACCTATACTGAACCCATTTGTTTTCACTCACAGGTTCCTCCCAAAGTTCTCACTCATCCTAATGCTTTCGCATCGGTCAAACTAAGAGGATTAAGAATTGGTGTTGAGGCTAATTCCTCAATTAGTTCCTAATTTCTTTCGAAACTAAGAGCTAAGGGTTGGTTGTTGTTATTCCAGCAACTATGGTTTCTCCTTTCGGTCCTTCACCTAGCTACCTATAATCATGTATGGGTTTGATCAAGACTCAAAAATGGAGCGAGTTTGCAACAACCAAACAAGAAAAACGGTTAAGAACATATGAAGGGCAATTTATTGCATTAACAACAGAGACATGCTTCACCCCTTCAACCTAAGAGGGGTTGTTTTAGTTCATAATCAAGGTTACAGTGAAACACCCCGACCCCAATTTACCCAACATACAGTAACTACCGATCAACAGCGCCACCACTTGGCCATCATACAAAGAAAGATAAGAATCACAACAGTACAACATCAAACTGTCATGCAATTACATTTTTGACATCCGACACGGGAATAACATCATCAGCACAGCAGAAGCATTTTCTAGATATGCAGTGACAGCTCATGCAAAACTCAATGCAAATAATTGGATCTGAGTCCTGATAGAGGAAACACAGCAACTGTCGGGATGCAATCCTGATTAATGATCAACTACCCTACAAGGACTGTGTGAGGGGAGAGACCAACCACTGTCTCGCCGACAAAAAAATAAACCAAAGTATACAAGCAACCGCAACAACATCGAACCAGCAACAGAACTTTAAAGTAAAACAAGCATAATATAGCATCAAAAGTCCATTCAAGCTCACTGTCTAACCGCACACTTATAAACTCATAACCAACTTATGACGGACTTTTCAATTTTATTATTAGGGCCCCGTCACGTGATAAGTATTGATCGTACTTGGTAGCCAGGTTAGCTAACCCCAGGGTACTCCCCGTAAAACATAAATCAACAAACCGGCACAGCCAGGGAGCGGACACCAAGCACATCTCCCCCAGTGCCAAAATAATAATATCCGAGAGCGGACACCAAGCACATCTCCCCACAAATGGCCAACAAATCATATATCACAACCGGCTACCACCTAGTCGTACCTCTACTTTCCACGTGACATCTAGGAGTCTAAGTGATATTACCATATTTTATTATTTTATTTTTTCTTTTCCAGAGACTACAGAAACCCTGTTCGACAACTCATCACATTTCCCGAGCAGGCACTCAGCCTCATAGTTCCTATAGAAACCAATCCAATATCTCAAATTAGGTTACTGTTATTAGCAACAACTCGGGGTATACTTGATCACAAATAACTCATTTGGTACACTTGCCATAAGAAAATAGAATCAAGGTTATCAAAAATATATCCACACAATCAAACATAACCATCATCAGACACACAGAGTCCAGGCATCACAATAGGGATCACAACAGAAACCATTATATCATAATCAAAACCTAGGCAAGTAACGTATCACAAACACATTAATAAACAATTCAAACACCAGCTCTCAGAACTGGTACGGACAAGGGGAATCCGACTGTTTAATTAAAACAAAGCATTGCGATGGTCCCTGCGGATGCTCACGCAATGTGATTTCTGTATCACAGGCAGCATACCAAGGTTTATAAGTTTTTATCCTCACCTGATACTCCTTGGAAACTGATATCTGGTTAAGCCTCGATGTCTCTATATTTATAACAACGATAATTACTTACAATGCACAAACAAAGATGATCATGCATGATGCAGGTTTTAGTGTTTATTAGACGACTTGTCTTATTCCCTATCCATTTTTATTATTCCCATAATTTCAAGATAAAGTCAGCCTTTCCAATTAGTTAGAAATTAACTGGTTATATGTTCTCAATCGATATACTATCATACTTAATTTTAAATTAAAATCGCAACCGAGCGTCCGAGCCAATATCCCGACCCTTTAGTCGCTCGTGATAATAAAATATATAAATCTGGGCCTTTTATTAATTTCAGCCCACGTAGAACATAAATTAAATAAAACCGAAAAATAAACACAATGGGCCTTCGTAATAGCCCAATCGAAAAATTAATTAAAAGCATTAAATAAGTAAAATCTAAAATAAGACTATAATTTAATATTTGGTTAATTAAATTAAACGTTCGTTTAACTAATGCATGTTAGAAGTTCGGGTCCGTTAATGGGTCATGAATAATCCAAGGGTCCCGTAATTACCCAAAAGTGCATGTCCGGTTTCATTGGAAAATACCCGAGACATCGCTGGAAAATTCCTGAGGCATCGAAATCTCGCCGGATTCCGGCAGTCACTGTTCACAGCAGCCCAAAGCAGTCCTCGGCTACTGCTCATCACTGAACAGAACACTAACTCCATACCACCACGCCAACCACCCGAGCACCAACATCATCACCATTTCCACAGCAACCTTCCGGTGGCCGGAATACCACCAAACCACCGTGTCCAGCACCCAAAACAGTCTAACCCATGTCCACAGAAGCAACACCAACACCATCACAACCACAAAGCCTGAATCCTTCCCTAATCAACCCACATCCATCAAAAAAATTCGCAAATCAAAGCAACCCAAGTAATCAGTTTCAATTCATCCAATTTAACCCGCACACATCAATAATCTCAGGGAAGAAGAAAATGATTTCGGCAGCAGCGACTTACCCCGACGGCGGCGCGATGAAGTGGAGCAGCGGCGGATGGCGACTGAGCCGAGGTGAGATCGAGCTCTACTCCTCGGTGGCGTCTTGCCCGAGTCAACTGGTGGCGAGCAGGGGAGTTCGAGCAGCAGGGCCTTCCCTCGGCGGCGTTGGATTCAAGAGAGGAGGACAGAGGCGGGGCTGGGTTGATTTGATGGGGAAGAGAGGAAGACAGAGGGGAGAAGAGATGGTGTCGGTGAGCGGCAGAGGGAGAGGGAAAGGAGCAGAGGCGACCTAGGCGACGGTGTCGCTCTCGTGCTCGATAGTGACAGCGGCAGCTGTTGGAGAAGATGCGGCAGAGGGGTTGCAGGAAAGAGGAAGAGGAAGAGGAGGGTGTGGCGTTGATGGGAATCTGAGAAGAATTTAAAGAGGTGTTGGGGAGGAAGAAGACAAAGGGAAGAGGAAAAATATATGGGGAAGAATGATCGGGAAGAAGAAGGATTCGGGAAAGAAAAGAAAAGTGAACGGGAAGGAAGAAGAAAAGTGAGGAAGAAGGGGAAGAAAAATCGAGGAGAAGAAAATAGATGGGAAAAAAAATGGAAAAAGAAGAAAAGAAAATGGGAAAAAGGAGGAAAACAGAAAAAAGACATGGAGGAGGTGGCCCGGGAGAGAGAAAAATCATGGCTCGGGTGTCGGCAGAATTATTGGTCCGGAAATAGACCAAAATACCCTTTGATCCGACTCTTGATCCATTACCGTCACAGGGGCATTTTAGTCTTTCCGAAATTCGTCCCGCCTCCGAGAATACAACTTAGGCTCGGAAAATTTAATTAATTCTTCTGAGCGTCGTGCAAGTCCCGAAATTGCAAATCGAGGCTCGGTAAGCCGTATAAAATTCCTGGTAACCCCCTTGGAATTAAATTCCGAGGCTTGGTCGTCGATGGAGAATACCCCGAATAGTCTCGTATTATCGAAGATCAGATTCGAGGTTCGATTATTCTCGGTAAAATTCCCGATTAACCTTGTTTAACAACGGTAAAACTTTATTATCCATTGCAGAAGTTAAACGACTCGGAAAAATTTACAAAAATTTTACACGGGTCGTTACATATAGAAACGAAAGAAATTAAAGGTAGCATAATGTTGGAACAATTCTCGTGGTTAGGGACAACACGATTTCTGCCCAGAAAAGGCTGCAGAATCGTGTTTTCCCTTGAACCCTTTGTTCCAAGAACTTCTGCAAGTTATGGGTGTTGATCGAGGGGTTCCGTTCGATGTGTGTTCTTCCTTTCTCCTTTTCTTTTATGGTGCAGATTCCTCTCTTCTCTTCTCTCCCACATGCTGGAAGGTATGGCAGTTGGGAAAGTTGAGCTTCAGTTGCCCATCTTGCTCCTCGAGGTAAGGCAACTTGGGAGGTGTGCCGAATGGGTGAAATCTGCAAATCTGCAGATTTTAGAAGACTTAGGGGGGAGAATAATGGTTCTTTAATCGTCAAATTCTTTGCGTGTGATGATTATCCCCTCTGCCCCATGCTTAGAGTCTTCTGAGTTGCTCAGGTCATGATTGCAGAGTTGAAGGTTTTGCAAGTGGTGAAGCTCTGCAAGTGGCTGAGTTTAATATTCTTTTCTTCGCGTTCTGGTCATCTGCAGATTCTACAGGCTGAGCCTATGTTGGGCCTGTGCCTGAGGCTGTATGCGATCTCTTCCCATTTTTTCTATGCAACTAAATTCAACACTTTTTGAGATTGATGGAGTGGCGTGATGGCTTCGTGAATCAAGGAAAAGGTGGTGAAATCCAGTAGATAACTTGTGATTGGAGGGGGATTAGTGGCCTTTCACTGATTTTGCAATGAACAACAGGCTGTCAAACAGGCTCATGTTGTGCCAGAGGCTGTTTCATCGAATTCTCCAATAAAAACTCCTAAATTCTTCAAAATGCACCTGGAATCACTAATCATACACTAAGGGATGGGATTTAAGAGAATATGATGAAATAATGCAAAGTAAGGCATATAGTCATGATAAATCGAGAGAAAATATATCTAAAATCATGCCTAAAACTATGCATATTTCATGTGCATCAAAATACCCCAAACTGAAGATTTTGCTTGTCCTCAAGCAATCAGAAGAGAAAAGATGGCATGATTTCGAAAGGAAGTAAAACAATTCCAATGCATCAGATTTTCACTAGGTTTCTCCCTTGCGGTGTCCCAATTTAGGCATCCTCTTATTCTTCCTTAAAAATTGCATAGACTCTAATCAAATTCCTTATCAGTAGTTTTGTCATAAAAATCACAGGAATAATTTTGCAAATGGCTTCTATTCATTCCGTCATTCGAGTGATTCAATTAAAGATTGAAATGTGGAAAACAATACCTCATATGCAGACCCATTAACTCTTGTCTCCACTAATGTGCATAAGTCATCAAGCTAGGATCACTAGGACTTATTTGTGTTGTATTGAGGCTGGGTGAGGGTTGTCAAAGAAGGGTGGATGGTTTTTGCAAGGGTCAATGGCTTGTGAACTCGATTTCTTTTGTTTTTTAGATTATGAACAGCATGAGACAGTGTAGAGGCTATTTGACCTTGTATTTTCTGCGGTCTCACACTGTTCAGTAACTGTGTCCCAATACTTCAGCCATTCTTGATGTAACCACTGATTCCAACAGATAGATTGGATTTGTGTTCCTTGGTGGAGTATGATTTTCTAGATGTTGCCCTTGCCCTTCCTCCCTTTCTTTATTTTTGTTTTTCTTTCCTCTCTCTTTTTTTTTTCCTTCTTCCCATATGTTTTTCATTTTCTTTTTCTTTTTCAAAGGGGGATGGGGAATGGAGTTCGTGCATCTGGTGGCGTTTCGAATTTTTCACTGGCTGAGTATGGGTCATCTCTTTTTCTAATCTTGATCAAATCTTGCTGACAGGCTCATCGACAAGGTGAGGCTATTTGAAGGAGTTTGTGCCCTTAGACACTGATGGCCCCTACTTATGGCTGCAAATGGTTGAGGGCGGACTGTGCAGGGTAATTGAATGAAATAGGGGCCATCTTGATTGGCTCAAATGGGGTTGCAAGGGTTTGAGTGAGGTGCGGGTTGGTGTAGTCTGTTTGGTGTGCCAAAGATGGCCTAGATCCTTTCCTTGCTTGTAGACTTTGCTTAAATTTTGCCTTGACAGAAGTAATGGCCTGTTCTAAGGTAAACAGGCTGAGTCTGTTTGTTTAGAGAAATTCCTTAACATGGTCCTTCTTTCGACAGAGTTCAAGGAATGCAGTTGCTTGATTATTCCTGTTCTATTTTGGAAGAAAAATAAGACTAGTCATAAGATTATGGTCTTGAGCAGAATTTAAATGGAACAAGAGAGAGTGCATAAATATAAAGACAGGCTCACATTGGGAGAAACAAAGTGAAAATAGATAAAAATCAAAATTGTATTACATGAACACTAGAAAGTACATAGCATAACTTCACCCTAAAATACCCCAAACTGAAAAACTTGTAGTGTCCTCACTGCAGAAGCAAAACAAAAACAGGGTGCAATAACTACAAGGTCACATAAATAAAAGAAACATACTGCCAAAAACAAAAGAGATAAGGTCTAGGCTAAGTTATATTGACACAAAAATACCCCAAAATGAAAGTCTAACTATGTGTAGTGGGGTTAGTCTAGACTAGTTCTGTGCTATAGGATCGGGGGAAAGTTAGTTTCTGGGCCTTTTCTTCCCGGATGGTGGTTGAGGTGGTGCTGGCAGTGCCCTGGTCAGTTCCCTTGCCATGTTGAGGAGGTTGGTGAGGGTTTTGGTCAATTGGACTTGCTGGCTCGTGTATTGGTTATGGAATTCTCGTATAACAAGGGTCTGTGACTCCCCATTCCTATTCAGTTCTGTGATGCCCCGAGTGATGCTAGTGCACATTTCCCCCATTGAGCCTGTGAGGCGGATCTTTTGGGCGGAAATGCTCTCCTAGAGGCGCTGCTGACGTTCCCCTTGGGCATTGAGGGTCTCTTGTAGGCGGTTTTGGTTTTGGAGGATTGGAATGATCTGTTGACCAATCCAGTCCTACATTTGCTCCAGGATGTCCAGCAATTGGTCCCAGGTAACTACCTGGGCCTGTGCCTGAGGCTGTGGGGCTGTTGGAGGTGCTCTTACTAACTGCTGCTGGCCCGGATTATTTTGGGGCTGTTCCTGAGGCTGTGCCTCGCCCTGTGCCGCTTCTACTCCTATAGCATGTTCCTTAGGCTGTTCCTCTGCTGCTTCTTCCTCAGCCTGTTCCTCAGGCTATGGTGCGGGGAGGTTGAGGCGGTTGAGAATGGTGCCGTCGATCCAAAACATTCCTTCAACTTTCTGGATCTGGTGGAGGGGAATGGCAAAGTGTCGTGCTAGTGCTATGATTATCCCCGCGCTTGGAAGGTATTGGGCCTGCTGCTGTGTGTAGAGGCGGCAGAGAATGAAGCATCTTGTGTTGAGGGGCTGTCTGTGAACCATGCAGTATAGAATAAAAAGCACCTCGGTTTGGACTGTCAGGCGACTCTGGTTCCGGTCATAAATGTTATGCTCCAGGAAGTGCTGAATGATTCTGAGGCTGCGACGGTGGAAAGAGGTGGCACTGCTGGAGGAGGAGTTGTAGCCCGGTGTGTTAGAAATCTCCCTTCAGAACATTTCGGTGTCAAAGTTGCCAGGCCTCTCCTGGTGTCCTTCGTTTGGCAGTCCAAAAATGGCGTTGAACTGGGTGACCGTGAGGACCCTATTCTCGTTGCCCAACCTGAAGCGGGCGAGTCCATCTTGGCGTGGCGTGGGTGGCTGATAGGAGAGTGAAGAGAAGAACTCATGAGTCAGGTCCCCGTAAGTTTCCTCTCCCAATGTGGCAAAGTTCCACCTCCCAAAGGGTCGAAGCAACTGCATGATACTGTTGCGAAGGCCGATGTGACGGAGGGCGTTCATGTCGAGCCATCTGCTAACAAGCACAACCTGAGATTCTGCTCGTATCCACGCTCTCTTGTGGTCGGCACTTACTGCCCGAAAAACGAAGGGTTGGATGTCGGCCTCTTATCCGGCCTGTTCATCTTTTTGTTGTTCTATTTCATCCTCCTCGCCTTCCCTCTGTTCCTCTTCTTCCTCTTCTGCGCTAGGGGATAGGGTCCTGGGTTCCCGAGGGCGATCCTGGTTGCATTTGGATCGTCCCTCGTGTGTTGGTGTGAGGGTGGGTGTTGAGGGGCTGGCCGTGGCGGCGGTTTTGTATTTGGAGGTTGTGGAGCGGGTGCGTGGGCGTTTGGTCGGGCGGGTGGGGGTTGTGGTAAGGTTAGGGGTAGGTGTGAGGGCGGCGGTGGATGATTCTGGGGGTGGGTCCACCGTCATGTCGATGATTTCGGATTCAGGGACGGCGGTGCGCTTTTTGGGGCGAACTTCAGCGGTGATGGTGGTTTCGATTTCTGGAGGGGGGTCTAGGTTTAGGTCAATCTCGCCGCCAGAGATTGTGAGTTGGGTACGAGGACGGTGGGTGTAATGGGTGAGGGGGTTGTTCGTATGGTGGATGGTGTGGTTTGAGAGGTGTCGGGTATGGTGGCTGTGGGTTCTGTGGTTGGTGCAGGCAGAGCGAGAAAGGGTGGGGGTTGGGCATTTTGCGGTGGGTAAAGGCGAGCGAACTCGCTGATGAGGATTTGAAGGGGAGGTAGGTCTGGGTGTAGTTGCAGTGGTGGGGGATTTATGGGCAGGTTGCGTTGGATGAATTGTAAGAGGGGGCGGTTGATGGTGTTGGTTCTAGTGGGGTTGAGGGGTGGGAGATTAGGGTTAGGTCGGGTTGGGGAAGAAGAAGGTGTTGTGGGCGGTGTGTTTTTGTTGCCACCGACCATGATGATGGATAGAGGAATTGTGGTGTTTAGGGTTTGCAGCAGTAAGTAGGGGAGAGGAAGTAGATAAAGTGAAGAAAGTGAAGGCATGGGTTTTATTTTTAAAGCCGATGAACAGGTACAACAATTAGTGAAGCGGTTAATAAACGAAGAGTTATGTCTGTTGAGTAATGATTGTTGCCGCCTATTCATATGTATGTGTGCCCCCTTTTTCAGAATTTGGGTTGTGTCTATTCGCATGAATGACACGTGGGTAAGGGGGGTATAATTGTGTTGGGCATATTTTTTTAGCATGTGAGACAAATTTTTCCTATTTCTCTTTTTGCGCTGGGAACTGTAGCCGAAACAGGCTGAGCTTGTTTGTGACTACAGGGCCACAGGCTATTCCTCGGTAGAGACATTGTTTACAAGGAAAAATTTGTTTCCTATATTCAGCAAGACTCTAACCCTAGCATTTTGTTCGAGGCTTCCTATCATTAATTATCCCCTAAGTGCAAGAAATTGTCTAAATGAATTGTTAGATTAGTGTGGAAGTTCGGCACAGGCTCAGCCTGTGATGGGGCTATGGTGAGCCTGTGTAGCATCAAAATACTCTTTCTGCAAAAGTTATTGAAGCTAGTTATTGAAAGAGGTATAGAGGAACTTCCTTGACGAATTTCTGACTTGATGATTCCTTTCCTCAAATTTGTAGCACCTAATAAAAACAAAAGAAAACACACAAAACAAAACAAAAGAAAAATAAAGAAAGACTTAAAAATTACCACACTTGGTTTTCCCAAGTGGTGCTTCTTTTACGTCTTTTAGCTGGGCACCTCCTCATCTTGCTAGTTGGGAGGTGGATCATGGAGCAATTGAGTCTCTTGATGTTCGCTGGCTCTTGTGTGATACAGCTTCAGCCTGTTTTCGTTTACCTTGAACGAATGTGTCTGCTCATTGTAGCTCTCCACTGCTCCGTGTGGGTAACAGTATGACACAGTGAAAGTTCCAGACCATCTTGATCGAAGCTTTCTAGGGAATAGCTTCAGGCGAGAGTTGTAAAGAAGAACTTGGTCACCTTTCTTGAATTGCTTGGGCCGGATCCTGCTGTCATGCCACTTCTTTGTCTTTTCCTTGTATAGTTTGGCATTCTCATATGCTTCCAGCCTTAGCTCGTCAAATTCATTGAGCTGCAACAGCCTCTGCTCTCCTACGGCATGTGTATCAAAGTTTAGAGCTTTAATGGCACAATACGCCTTGTGCTCAAGTTCCACAGGTAGGTGGCAAGCTTTTCCAAAGATGAGGCGATATGGTGTGGTGCCTATGGGTGCTTTGTAAGCTGTGCCGTATGCCCAAAGAGCATCATCAAGCTTCACTGCCCAATCCTTGCGTGATGGTTCCACTGTCTTCTCCAAAATTTACTTGATCTCCCTATTTGTCACCTCGACTTGGCCACTTGTCTGAGGATGGTAGGGAGTGGCCATTTTGTATCTGATTCCATACTTCCTTAGGAGAGCTTCAAATTGCCTATTGCAAAAATGGGTGCCACCATCACCGATTATGGCTCTGGGTGTGCCAAACCGAGTGAAGATGTTTCTCTTCAAGAACCGTGTCACTACCCTGGCATCATTTTTTGGGGAGGCAACAACCTCAACCTATTTGGAAACATAATCCACAGCCACCAGATGTAGTTGTTCCCAAATGAACTTGGGAATGGTCCCATGAAGTCAATCCCCCAAACGTCAAATAGCTCTACCTCTAGTATGCCTTGCTGTGGCATTTCTTGCCTCCTTGAGAGGTTCCATGTTCGTTAGTATTCCTTGCCGGCTATCACCCAATTGCGCGCATCCTTGAACAAAGTAGGCCAATATAGGCCAGCTTGTAAGACTTTTGAGGCTTTCCTGGTTGCATCATGGTGTCCTCCGTACTATGCATTGTGGCAACCGTGTAGGACCTTTGCCACTTCTTCTTCAGGAATGCATCTTCTGATCATCCCATCCCCACACCTTCTAAATAGTAAGGGTTCATCCCAGAGGTAGTTCTTCATATCAAAGAAGAACTTCTTCCGCTGAGAATAGCTCAGATCAGGTGGGAGTGCTCCACAGGCTAAGAAATTGACAATTTCTGCATACCACGGCATGAGCCTGTGAGTGACACTGTGAATGGTTGCGAAGAGGCTGTTATCTGGGAGGTGGTCATCAATGGGCATGTCCTCTCTTGGCATGTGTTCTAGGGGTAGTCTGGATAAGTGGTCAGCTACTACATTCTCTGTACCCTTCTTATCTCGGATTTCCAACTCAAATTCCTGAAGTTGGAGTATCCATCTCAATAGTCTTGGCTTGGTTTCCTTCCTTGTTAGCAGGTACTTCAGGGCTGAGTGGTCGGTGTGTATGATGACCTTGGAACCTAGCAGGTATGCCCGAAATTTCCCAATGGCAAAGACTACTGCCAAGAGTTCCTTTTCAGTTGTGGCGTAATTGACTTGTGCCTCATCTAGAGTACGGCTGGCGTAGTAGATGGCGTGGAGTTTGTTGTCCTTCCTTTGTCCAAGCACTGCCCCTACCGCATGGTCACTCGCATCACACATGATCTCAAAAGGCTGGGTCCAGTCTGGGGGCTGAATGATTAGGGCTATGGTCAATGCTGTTTTGATCCTGTAGAAAGCATCTAAACAAGTTTCTTCAAATACAAATTCGGCATCCTTACTAAGGAGTTTCGTCAAAGGTTTTGCAATCTTTGAGAAGTCTTTAATAAAGCGCCTATAAAAACCAGCATGACCAAAAAAAGCTCGAATTGCCTTAACAGAATTGGGAGGTGGAAGCTTTTCAATTATATTAATTTTGGCTTGGTCTACCTCAATACCACGTCCTGAAATTTTGTGCCCAAGGACAATTCCTTCAGTCACCATGAAATGACATTTTTCCCAACTGAGAACAAGGTTAACAGCCTCACACTGTGCTAGCACTGTTTCAAGGTTAACCAGACAAATATCGAAAGAAGTGCCGCAGACAGAAAAATCATCCATAAATACCTCTATTATATGCTCTATCAGGTCATGGAATATGGCCATCATACAATGCTTAAATGTGGTAGGGGAGTTGCATAAACTGAATGGCATGCGCCTATATACAAATGTGCCATAAGGGCATGTAAATTTTGTTTTCTTCTGATCACTTGGGTGGATTGGGATCTGGAAGAATCCAGAGTATCTGTCCAAGTAGCAAAAATGCAAAAATGCGTATGCTTGGCAAGTCTTTCTAACATTTGATCAATGAATGGCAGAGGAAAATGGTCTTTTCTAGTAGCCTTATTAAGCTTCCTATAGTCTACGCACATTCTCTAGCCTGTGACAGTCCTAATTGGTATGAGTTCTTCTTTTTCATTTTTCACAACTGTCATTCCTCCCTTCTTAGGAACTACATGCACGGCACAAACCCAAGGACTATCTGAAATTCGATAAATTATCCCAGCATCTAATAGTTTCAAGATTTCTTTTTTAACCACTTCTTTCATGTTTTCATTTAATCTTCTTTGTGGTTCTATTATGGGTTTGCTGCCTTCTTCTAAAAGAATACGATGCATGCAAAGATTAGGATTGATACCTGTGAGACCGTCAATGGTGTAGCCTACTGCCTTTCGGTGTTTGTTGACTACAGTGCGTACCTTGTCTTTTTCCTCCTGTGAAAGGTCAGCTCCAACAATAATGGGAAATGAAGAGGCTTCAGAGTTTAAGTAGATATACCTGAGGTTGGGTGGTGGAGGTTTCATTTCTACCCTTGGTGCCTCCATTGCAAGTTCTGATTCGGCAGATACTGTAACAGACTCTGAGACCGCGTCAGTTACAAGCTTAGCAATAGTATCAGTCTGTTGTTCTACAGCTTGGGCCGGCGCGTCAATTTCTGGTGCTGCTTCTTCTGCCAGAAACTTTTCTACCTCCCTTAGGGTTGTCTCGTCTCCCTCAATGAGTCCATTAACTAAGCAACCCAGCAGCTCATCTTCGTGTGTCTCCATGAGTTGGGATGCCTTGACAAGCACGTCAATAGGGTCTGGCACAGCATCTACCATGTAGCACTGTCCTGCTCCGAATTCATTCCTTTGCGCCTTCTGAACATTGAACTCCACTGTTTCTTCACCAAGTCGCAAAGTCAGCATTCCATTGGCACAGTCGATCATGGCCCCTGCTGTGGCTAAGAAAGGTCGCCCCAAGATGATGGGCGTCTTCTCATCCTCGGTCATGTTCATCACTACGAAGTCTACAGGGATGAAGAAATTACCGACCTTGACTGGAACATCTTCCAACACCCCCACAGGATATACAAGTGAACGATCAGCAAGCTGGATGGTCATCCTTGTAGGTTTTATGTCTCCAAGATTGGTATTCTGAGTGATGAAGAGTGGTAGCAAGCTGACACTAACCCCTAGATCACATAGGGCTCCTTCAATTTTCTTGTCCCTGATGTTGCAAGGGATTGTGAAGCTTCCTGGGTCTGAACACTTTCTGGGTGGATGGTGTTGAATAAGAGCGCTTCCCTAGGCTGTCATGGCTATAGTCTCAATGTCATCAATAGTTCTCTTCTTCGTCGGAATATCCTTAAGGAATTTATAAGAAGGCATTTGTGTAACCACATCACTAAAGGGCACATTGACATATAACTTACTTAGCATTTCCTTAAACTTAACGAATTAATTCTCCAGTTTGGATTTGTGGTACACCTCTGGGTATGGGAGTGGAGGTTGATAAGACAGAACGGTCTGAGGCTGCTTCTCAGCTATTCTTGTGCTCACAGCCTTAGGAACAGGAACAGACACGGACTCAGTCTGTGCCTGCACTGTCTATCCAGAACTGGATGTCGATGCTTGTTGCTCTTCAGTCTGAGGCAGTTTTGGTACTGTGTCTCTCAACGCCTTCCCACTACGAAGTGTCACAGCCTTGACATGCTCATTTCTTTGGTTCTCTATTGGTTTTCCTGGGAGAGCTCCTTGTTGGCTAGTGGACATGGAGGCTTGTTGGGCAATTTGATTTTCGAGGATTCTGTTGTGGGATTTGAGTTGGCTGATCTCCTCGCTTATTTTGTTCTATTTCTCCACGATGGACTGCAGCATGGTCATCATGTCAGTGTTGTTGCCTTGCTGTCCTCCATGACCTTACCTTTGGTACTGTGGTTGTCCTCCCTAGTTCTGTCTCTAGTATTGGGCCTGTTGTGGAATCCTCTCCTCGGCTGGTCCTTTCCAAGAGAAGTTTGGATGGTTTCTCTAGGATGGATTATAAGTGTTTCCATATGGGCCCTGCTTCTGCTGGATGTAGTGAGCTTGCTCAGAATCGCATTCGGTAAAGGGTGGGCAACTAGATGTACCGTGAGGTCCTCCACAGCCTTCACAATCTGGGACTGTGGCTGAGGCTATCTTAACTTGAGCAGCCCCTAGTTGCTTTTTGAGGGCTTCTATCTCTGCCTATAGCTTGGTTACTCTATCTACACCAATTATTTCAGAGGATTTGGCTCCCCTAACTTGGGTCTTTCTCTTTGACAATGCCTCCAGTATGGCTACTCCATCATTATAGTCCTTGTCCAAGAATGCACCATTGACCATCTTGTCTAAGGTGTTCTGATCTTCATCATATAGGCCACACTAGAATTGTTCTACTTGTACGGTCTCATCAATTCGATGGTTTGGGCATCTTCTGAGTAATCCCTTGAAACGCTCCCAAGCATCTCGAATTGATTCATCATAGCGTTGAGAGAAACCAACGAGCTGCTGCCTTAAACTTGCAGATTTGCTTGAGGTATGGTACTCCTTCAAGAAAGCTCTAACTAGAGTGTCCCAGACAGTGAAATGGTCTGCTTCATGGTTATTGAGCCATTCGAATGCTGCATCTCTGAGTGAGAATGGGAACACTCTCATGTATAGCTACTCCTTGGTCATCCCTGCTATGTTCACTGTACTGCACACTCGCAGGAAGTCTTGTAAGTGCGAGTTTGGATCTTCAGAGGGGGTGCCTCCAAAGGTGCGCCTCTCCAGCATGCTCAGCAAGTTGGTTCTGATCTCATATAGAGCATCTACTTCTGGAATGGCTATACTATTGTGGATGATGGTGGTTGGTGGTTGTAGGAGCTGGGATATGGGGATGTAGGGTCGAACAGGCTGAGCCTGTTCAATGCCCTGGTGCGCTCCTTCATTGGGTCTGTCCGCCATGTTTTGTTGCTTTTGTTTGCTTATCTGGTGGGTTGTGTTTTCGATCTCCTGGTGGAATATTAGAGTTGGTTGCTTGCTCCTGGTTTGGGGCATGCACCACCTGAAAACTTCGAACTTGGAAAAAGAAAAGGGGTAAGTAATAAAAAGTCTAATAAATCAAATAAAAAGCAAAAGAATCAAGCGCCAATTCCCGACAACGGCGCCAAAAACTTGGTAGGGCAGTTCTCTACTGTCACAGATTAATCCTGCAAGCGCACAGGGTAGTTATAGTACTCTATCAATGTCGTATCCACAGAGATTGGGATGAGTCTGTTACTCCTTACCTAAGACAAATTAGGCTTGAGACAACTAAACAAAAACAGATTATGGGGTAAGTGTCAATCGAAAATCGAATTAAGCAAAAGAATAAAAGTAATAGCAGTGTTGAAGTAGGTGAGAATCAGGTTTGGTGAAATCTTAGGCATCCAGGGATTCACATGTCTCGCCTTTATGCTCTAAATTGCTCAACAGCATCACCACAGGCTGGGCCTGTGTGACGCCCTGTGTTTAATAAGATGTCTTGAATGGGCTCCCAACCTAAGGTACTACCAACGGCTTTCGATCTTATTGATAGTTCTCTAAGCTTCCATCTACCCCCTGTCACTAGAGTAGACGTCCATTTAGAGGTGAAGTTGGTGTTGGTGCTAATTACCCACAGTCTCTCCCTATCTTCTTTCGAACGGCTAGGGAGTGAAGGCTGATTGTTGTTGGTCAAGCTCACTTGGCTTCTCCTTTCGGTCCTTCACCAAGTTGCTACTAGATTTAAGAAAGACTGCTCAATAATCAATCAAGAATCAGATTAAAAGTGGTGTCATTTTCTTGACTATGCCGCAACAGGCTGAGACAGTGCTAAGTCCGTGACTGAGCCTGTCGAGAACACAAGGTCAATTACACAGATTGGTTCTTGCAGGCGCTCTCAACTTATACTGAACCCATTTGTTTTCACCCACAGGTTCGTCCCAAAGTTCTCACTCATCATAATTCTTTCGCATCGGTCAAACTAAAGGGATTAAGAATTGGTGTTGAGGCTAATTCCTCAATTAGTCCCTAATTTCTTTCGAAACTAAGAGCTAAGGGTTGGTTGTTATTGTTCCAACAACTATGGTTTCTCCTTTCGGTCCTTCGCCTAGCTACCTATAATCATGTATGGGTTTGATCAAGACTCAAACATGGAGCGAGTTTGCAACAACCAAACTAGAAAACGGTTAAGAACATATGAAGGGCAATTTATTGCACTAAGAACAGAGACATGCTTCACCCCTTCAACCTAAGAGGGGTTGTTTTAGTTCATAATCAAGGTTACAGAAACAAAAGAAATTAAAGGTAGCATAATGTTGGAACAATTCTGGAGGTTAGGGACAACACGATTTCTACCCAGAAAAGGCTACAGAATCGTGTTTTCCCTTGAACCCTTTGTTCCAAGAACTTCTGCAAGTTATGGGTGTTGATCGAGGGGTTCCGTTCGATGTGTGTTCTTCCTTTCTCCTTCTCTTTTATGGTGCACCTCTCTTCTCTTCTCTCCCACGTGCTGGAAGGTATGGCAGTTGGGCAAGTTGAGCTTCAGTTGCCCATCTTGCTCCTCGAGGTAAGGCAGCTTGGGAGGTGTGCCGAATGGGTGAAATCTGCAAATCTGCAGATTTTAGAAGACTTAGGAGGGAGGATAATGGTTCTTTAATCGTTAAATTCTTCGGGTGTGATGATTATCCCCTCTGCCCCATGCTTAGAGTCTTCTGAGTCGCTCAGGTCATGATTGTAGAGTTGAAGGTTTTGCAAGTGGTGAAGCTTTGCAAATGGCTGAGTTTAATATTCTTTTCTTCGCGTTCTGGTCATCTGCAGATTCCACAGGCTGAGCCTGTGCTGGGCCTGTGCCTGAGGCTGTGTGCGATCTCTTCCCATTTTTTTTTTTGCAACTGAATTCAGCTCTTTTTGAGATTGATAGAGTGGCGTGATGGCTTCGTGGATCAAGGCAAAGGTGGTGAAATCCAGTAGATAACTTATGATTGGAGGGGGATTCGTGGCCTTTCACTGATTCTGCAATGAACAACAGGCTGTCAAACAGGCTCATGCTGTGCCAGAGGCTGTTTCATCGAATTCTCCAATAAAATCTCCAAAATTCTTCAAAATGCACCTGGAATCACTAATCATACAATAAGGGATGGGATCTAAGGGAATATGATGAAATAATACAAAGTAAGGCATATAGTCATGATAAATCGAGAGAAAATATATCTAAAATCATGCATAAAATTATGCATATTTCATGTGCATCAAATAATAATAATAATTTTGTGAGTAGTAAAAACGTTAAAAATTGACTCGGATTGGTAAAATTCTTGATTAACCGAGAGAAAATTTTAATAACCACCGTAAAGATCAAAACAACTTGATAAAAATCACGAAAATTTTACTCGGGTCGTTACATTTTACAAATTGGATTAATTTTTGTGGATTAAAATTATAGTTAGACTTGAACATAACTCCGTTCACTCATAAGCTGAATGTAAATTCATAACTTTACATGCGGGTGAACCAAATGCAATAGATAAATATCTAATTTCAACTCCATCACATCAATTAAAAAATCACAAAGACTTTATGGCCTACATGTAGGATATTTTTAGTTCGAAACTAGGAAAAATATTGTATTAGCAATACTCAAAAAATATACGAAGAGGGCCTTTTTGTCTCGGGCACAAGAGAATTGCGCAAAACAATCCCCACTCCGGTCCAAGGCTCGGCTTGACATTCTAAAAAATTACACGTGAATACACAAGAGAATAGAGAAATATGAATGACGAGATATGAGAGAAGACTTGTTATTATTTTTAATCAAACAGTTAACAGCAATAGATGTTCAACAACACCCCCTCATGCATCCTATCATCCTATTTATATAGGTACCACAATGTTCTCTCCTACTTGCTCAATAAGTAATGAATTTCTATCACGACTACGTTTCCTTACTTGTCTATTCCTATTGGAACTCCAAGTGGCCAACTTAAACTCAGTAAGAATAGTCCGACACGCATACCATCAAGCCCAATTAGAGACCATGTGCGCCTTGGGCTTCTTTAGGTTGTGACATTCTCCCCCACTCATTCCTATGATGCCCTTGATCGCTTCCTGCAAGTATACAGGGTTGTTGTAGCACAGAAGGTCGTCTCACAGGGGTCTTTGCTAATTACTACTTAACCGAGCAATTTGTGATTATCTAGAGGAATAATTAATATGAGAGGTTTGATGTTTTTACCGGGAAACGAAAACGAATAGAAACGATTAAAATTCAATAATATTAAATATCTAGGACTTCGGGAAATTCCTTGCCAATATTTTCATGCAATTAAGCTCAGCATAAGCAGGCCATGTTCTATCACCACATAGCGCTAGCCTATATAAAATCTATGAATTAATTCTGAAAATAAACTCCCTTAAAAGAAACGGTAAATCTAAGTTAGATCGATAACCTACTCTCGTAGTGCCGTAAAATCCCTTCCTAGTTTATGTCTACTATCCATTTGCCAGTGATGAAATAAACTAAGAGCAATAAGAAATTTACCTACTTAATCTCCAATAAAAAGCACACCTCCCTCGAGGTCGGTTTTTATAGCCTGGTTAATATTTTTCTATAGGGATTAATGTCATGTTTCATCCCTGTGTTGCCCCTTCGAATTGAAATTCATCCTTGTGTTGAGTTTTGATTGGTTTTGATCCCTCAGTTGGTCAATTTTTTAAGGTTTTAGTCCTTTTTACCGATTTTACCCCTAAATTCAACACTTTACTATTCAAACCAGTTTACCCACCCAAAATTCGACCCAACCCAGAACCCCATTAAACAAACCCCAATAAATATATAACTCTACCTCCCAATATTAAAATTTTAGAAATCATTAAAAAAAAGTACAAAAAAAATTTAAAAAATAAAAAAAACATAAAGTAAATTATTTTTTAGTTTAAATTTTTTAAAAATATATATTTTTTTCTGGATGTGTGGAGAAGAAAAGAGGGAAAAATAAAAAGAACAAAAGTAGATAAAAAATTAAAAATTTTTGAATTTTTAAATTAAAAAATAATTTAAATTATGATTTTTATTTTAAAAAAATTTAAAAAATAATTTGTATTTTTTATAATTTATAAATTTTTGGTGTTGAGGGGGAAGGAGGAGGAGGACACGAAGAAGAAAGAAAAAAATAAAAAGAGAAAATAAAAAAATATGTGGAGAAGAAAGGTTTAAATTTTAAAATTTTTAAAATTAAAAAATAATTTGATGTATGATTTTTTAATTTTTAAAAAATTTTAAAAAAATAGTTTGTATTTTTTATGATTTTAAAATTTTTTATGTTGGGAGGTAGAGTTATTTGTTTATTGCAGATTTTTGAATAGGGTTCTGGGTTAGGTCGGTTAGTTGGGTCGAATTTCGGGTGGGTAAACTGGTTTGAACAGTAAAGTGCTGAATTTAGGGGTAAATTCGGTAAAAATGACTAAAACCTTAAAAAATTGACCAACTGAGGGATCAAAACCAAATCAAAACTCAACACAAGGATGAATTTCAATTCGAGGAGGCAACACAGGGATGAAACGTGACATTAATCCTTTTCTATAGACAAACGACGCTGTCACTTAACGTTTCCCTATTATAGATTTATGCTAAACGATGGCCAGTCAATTAACATAGTGAAGTTTCATTACCGGATTAAAAGAGAATAAATTCAGAAATAAAAGTTTAATTAAATATGCATGGAAACGTTAACAAGTTCATCCCCTAATCCTAGACAAGTATTCTAGTAAGACATGGCTTTAAAGAAAATAACAAATGCTTGGAAATAATTCAACATAATAAATTCAAGGATTAAAATTATAAGTAGATGTAGCCAACCTTGAATAAAATGAGATAAATCTCCAAGACAAGAATTTTTTCGAAAGCTACAGCTAACTAGAAATTACAAAGCAAAAGAAAGTACAATTTCCCTAGCTAATTGTGTTTTTGCTGAATGAATTGTTGGAGGAGAACTTAATGTCTTTATCTTCTAGTGAGGTCCTTTATATAGTGAAGGGGGAGTAGGATGTGTGGCTAGAAATTAAGGTCCAAAGGAGACAAAAGAGGGGGTTGTGTGGCCTCCCATTTTTGCGCCAAAATTAGAAGTGGAGGATCACTTCTTCCCTCCATTTTTTGCTTCTAGAACCAACTCCTTCCCTCCATTTCTTCATGTAACGTGAGTGGCTCCTTGAGACATGTAGATGGCGCCACATGCTCCTGGACCATTTTCACTTGGATGACATCATCAGACAAAAGTCACAAACATGACAAAGATAGATTTGCTTCTCACGTTGAAACGCCCCGACCCGTATTTACCGTACACAGTAAACACGTGCCGGAACTGTGACGACCCAACCAAAAATAACCCAGCATACAGTGTATACAACAGATATCCGGGCTCAACAACCCAAATAGGAAATATCATAAATAACAAATCCGGCCCAAAGGCCCAACAAAACAATAAAATGCACAGCGGAAGACTTTAATAACTCACAAACACACTGTGTGGAAGCCCGTACCCCATTTAAATAAAAATAAAATTATTAAATGAAAAAGAGTTACCAAAATACCCTTGAAACCCGGGGTACAAAAACCGATGCCTCGGCATACAAACATTTTCCATGAAAATGTATAAACAACGAGATGTCATAAAAAAATAAACGAGATTAACCGGCTTAACCAATAATAAGCCATCACGGCATCACGCCGACATAATATCACAAATCAACTCCGGCTAACTGCCGATATAAAATACTTATGACATCTCGAGTTATTACACATGCAGCGGAAGATGAAAATAATAATAAAACTCAAGATAGAAAAATATCATGCATATGGCCCTATGGATCCCACCAAGAGAAAATGCACAACTACCTGCTGAAGTGACTGCGTCTGATCTCCGAGTCGAAGGTATAAGTGAGTCTGCACGCTAACTAAGTCTGAAAAACAACGGTGGCGATTATGTGAGTCGCCTACTCAGTGAACATTAAAAGTCTAAATATACATGAAAGTGAAGTCATGCTCGTAGGGTGAGTAGCTCACGAGCACAAGTACAGCATACAAGCAAATCAGAATCACACACCATCACATAA
>JAKUCV010002952.1:0-54197 GCA_028386065.3 Turnera subulata
AAATCCGATTAATCCTCCTGAACGTCGTCCAAGTCTCGGAACTGAAAACCGAGGCTCGGTTAGTCAAGAAGATACTCCCGAGCGCGGGAAAACTCTCGGTTTCGAAAAAAAACGATTACCGATTTACCTCGAATTAATTACCCGAGATTAATCCAACAGTAATCACGGTAAAACAATTTCTACAGTCCCGGTAAAAATCTAAAAATTTACCCGGGCTGTTACAATTGTAGTGGCAGACATTTCCAAAAGCAAATCCTCAAGGATTGTAAAGCTTTGGAATTTTCTGAAAAAATAATACAATCCACCGAAAAATCTTCTGGATCTTTTCGGGGACACCTGGCTGTCTATGCTCAGGCTATAAAAAGGGGGGAGATTGCTTAGGAAGATACAGAAAATTCAAAGATACAGAAAATTCAACAAAGCAAAGAAACAGAAAACTTAACCAAGACAAAAATGCCTTCCCCAGCTACTGTTTTCTTTATTGAGGGTGCCTCTCTAGGAAGAAGAAATAGGTTAGCTTATAGTATGGTGAATGAGCAGCAAGAGGAATTACCGAATGATCTGGCGAGAATTTCTCGTTTAGTGTTTGTTGATGAACTATATTCATCAAGGTTCTTTGTAACTCCTGTGGAAGAAACATTCTTCCTAGAGGACCAAAGCAATCTAAGGGCTTCCTTTTATGGTTCGGCTAGTTCTATTATATTTTTCACATCTAATAGACTGCAGGATTTTTAACTAGAGCCTTCATGTCAAATTTTAAATCAAAGCAGTTATTATCAGATTTCCATGATGGCTCGGAGCGTCCCAAGGGTGACTGGGTTACCACCTACATGGCCTAAGGTACGACCTTTACTGTGGAATTGCAGGGGTATAGCAAGAAGGTCTCAAGACTTTGTGCGTACCTTAAGGGATCTGAAGAATCAGTACAAGCCTAACATGGTACTGATTACTGAGACTTTGTGGCAAGTAGGAGAGAATCATGGTGTGATTCCACTTTGTTTTCCCCCAAAGAATCGGTTTGAGATACCTGGAGAAAACAACATGGGTGGTATGTGGTTCTCCTGGAACGACAGTGTTAGGGTCAACATTAATGGTGAGGCTCAGAGTTTCAGGGTTAATGTTGAACCCAATAGATAGATTACTGTTTAAAAATTTGTATGAGAACCATTCTTCTTTGAATGTTCTCCGGTTATGTATCAGTTTATGCAATAATAATATGCATGTTTGCTTTGAGCCTTTTTCCATTCATTATCTCATTTACGCCCACAGGCACAAATAATTATACTATTTTATTCGCTTCAGGGAATAGATCAGAGTCAATTCATCGGGATCCATAATGATTCATTTTATTACTAGGGGTGTCTGTACTCTTCAAGAGTATATGCTCTTCTAGAGAGTAAATATACGATCTTCTAGATCATATTAAAACATGCGTTCTTCAGGAACATATTCGGATTTATGCTATTCTGGAGCGTGTTAATCTTTTTTTCTCATTTCGAGATGTCATAATATGTTATATTGACATCCACACATATAATTCTCCCCCTGTGGATGTCAATTTTGCATTGTCTTCGAGACTATGTTTGAGGCATTATTCTAGAAACAATTATAAAGTACTTAAAAGTAAATAAAATAAATTGCAATGCGTATTAATTTAAACTGAATATAAAATAAATTGCTCCTTCAGGGTAAGCAAGTATATTATCCACCTTCTAGTGGTTATATAATTTCCATCTTCTGGTGGTAATAGCTTTTATTTTCGATTTTTCTTTAAAGGATCTTCAGGATCTTTGGAACTTTAAGACTTCCAGTCTTCGTTGTATTTTCTTTTATTGAGTCTGCTGGACTCTTATATTTAGTCTTCCAGACTATTATCATGTAAATTCCTGTCCGCATTTGTTACCCATAATAAATTTCTTCTGGAAATTATAAGGGTCTTGAATAACATAGTGTAAATAAAATTAAAGATAGAAATGAAAGAAATAAACATGGGCCTCTCGTTAAGTAGCCCAATGAAGAATTGAATAACCGAAAAATTAAAAGCAATGGGCCTTACATAAATTAGCCCAATTAAAATTAAATAAACAAAAAATTAAATGCAATGGGTCTTGTACGAGCCCATTCAAAACGTAGATTAATGCAAGAAAATAAATATAATGGGCCTTTTCATAGCCCAAGCGAAAAATTAAATGCGAATGGGCCTTGTACGAGCCCAAAACGTAAATGAAATTAAAGTGAGAAATTAAATGCAATGGGCCTTTTAATAGCCCAATCGCAATTTAAATAAAAAAAACACAAAAAAATATGCTTACTCAATAAATCTTTCAGTAGTAATATATACTATATCATACTTATACCCGGTTATTATTCCGGTATATAAAAAAAACATAAAATACGCTTACTCGATAAATCTTTCAGCAATAATAACAACATAATAATAAAGAATATAAAATATATACGCTTACTCGATAAATCTTTCAGCAGTAATAATAGCATAATAATAGAGAACATATAATATACGCTTACTCGATAAATCTTTCAGCAGTAATAATAGCATAATAATAGAGAATATATAATATACGCTTACTCAATAAATCTTTCAGCTATAATAATAACATAATAATAAAGAATATATAATATATAGAAAAAAGATAAAAATAGTAATAAAAGAAAGTTTTAGAAATAAATACCTCAGTAGGATAGAGACTCGTGCTGATAACGTGTTATAAAAGTAGATAATTAATACTCCTAGAACAGGGTAAGTCTTGCCGCTTGTTGCACCAAAAATTCATCTCTCAAATATACTCCTTTTGCACAACCAAGACTGCAAACCCGGTCGTTTCTAATTTATCTTCAGTACTGGCTTGACCCTTTTACTCTCTTGGTGTGAGATGGAGACACAGCATATATTAAAGAAATGAAACTTGTGGAACAACTAGTAAAATAGACTAGAGAAATAACTATTTTATTGGGGAGTTTCGTCATTTGGTTAGGGAGTACACTTTGGTACATCTTTCAATTACATGTGGTCAAGGCTACATGAGCTTATATAGTCTTAGAAGCAGCAGGTGGATGGAAACAGGTTGTTGGATAGTCTGTTCATGACATTCACGTTTTATAAATTTATAACAATTACTCTATTTTGCCTACACTCATATTCCTTAAAAGCATTATACTATCGAATCTCAAAAGATTCAGTTAACTAAGTAGTCCTTGTTTTTAAATAGTAAGGCTTTTTATTATTAGAAACAAAATTTATTATCTTTGAAAATCTAGTAATCTGTCCAGTTAAAAAAGCAAAAAATATTATATTATTACAGTTACTTTTATTATGAATATAGCATTCATCTGATGACTAAAATTAATCAATTAATTTTTACATTGTTTATATTATAAATTTAGTTATATTATTATTTATTAGAATATAACATAAAAATTTTACGATTTATGTTTAAAATTTAAAAATATTAAATATAATATATTCTTAATATTTAAATTTTTTATTATATTAAAATAAATATTTATAATATATATGTATGATAAACTGCGTGGAGTGTAGTAGTGTAATTTAGAAGTTATGTATCATGCCCACCCGTGAACTAATCCCATATATGGTTTTATGGTGTACGCGACTTTTCTTTCTTTAAAAAAAATTAAAAAATAAAAAGATGGATATATAGGATAGAAATGATATATAATATATTCTTGTTGTGAAAAATACAACATATATAGAATCAAATAAATTGTAACTCAATTATACAACAACTGGTTTAAAATTATTGGAAAGTCTTGTGCGGTGCGATGATGATTAGAATTTAGAAGTCCATTGAATAAGAGCAATAGACTAGGTCAAACCCCCTTCTCTTTTAAAAGTTTTACCACTATAAAATAAATTGTTTAAAAAAAATTGAAAAAAGAAAAAGACAGAGGGTGGAGGGCCCAAAAATCGACACAAAAACCACGAGCTCCTTGTGTGTTTTAAGTACTTAATTAAGTATTAATTAAGTACTAATTTTATTTAGTTTATTTTTGATAATTATTTAATGGCTATATTATTATTTTGATGATTAACAAATAGTATGGAAAGCTCTTGTGTGTTTTAAGCACTTGCAGAAAAATTTGGTTTCTGGCAGAAACCAAATACCATGAAGATTTGGCTTCAGCGTAGCTTAAACCAAAACGTCACTATCTGAGCAGTTGGAGAAGTGGTCCCGAAAAGTAGCTGACTTTTGTGCAATTAAAACAACGGAATTACTTGGCCTCCAAGAGTCAACTAACGGTCAGAAAAGTGGTCCTCACATCCTCTTTCATGCCATCAAAGAGCTGGTGGTCCTCATTTCCATTTTTGGAGAAAATTTTTGAAGATTGAAGAACAATTTCTGCCCAAGTAATTACCAGTTATGGTTCAGCCAACAGCCAAATGTTGACAGTTCTTAAATGAAGAAAGAAGTCAACTTGTGCGCCACCTGGAAGCAATCTAGCCGTTGGAAGTTTGATGGAGTGAACTTTGACTATTGGAAGTTTAGAATGAAGATCTTCCTTGAAGGAAAAGATCTTGAGATGTGGAATATTGTTCAATGTCCTTATGCCAGACCTCAAAGAGACATGGAATTCTGGTCTGAGGATGAGCTAAGAAGAGCTAAGCTTGATGCACAAGCTAAAAATATACTCCTATGTGGTATAAGTGAAAGTGAGTTTCAAAGGGTGAGTTCTTGTGGCACAGCCTATGAAATCTGGAGGCTTCTTTGTGTCACACATGAAGGAACTAACCAAGTAAAGGAGTCTCGGCTTAATTGTCTGATGAGAGACTATGAGCTCTTTCAAATGGTTGCTGGAGATACTGTACAAGAAATGGATATACGGTTCACCATTCTTTGCAATGGTTTAGCTCTACTTGGTAGACCCGTCACTTATAGAGATAAAGTGGCAAAGATCCTTAGATCTCTACCTAAGGAGTGGGAGCCAGAGGTCACAGTTATTGAAAAAGCTCAGAATCTGAACACTCTCACTTATGTTGAGCTCATTGGCAAGCTTATAGTTCATTGTTCTAAACTAGACCCGAAAGAACCAAAGAAAAAAGATTTGGCTCTTAAGGTGGACCAAGAGTCTAGTGATGAGTACAATGATGCTGATATGGGACTAATCACTAGAAAGTTTATCAAATTTCTTCGAAAGAGAAGGCAAATGAAAGGAAAGGGTTTCCAAGGTGCCAAATCAACTGAACAAAAGAAAGACTCCCTGGTGTGTTTTGGCTGCAATCGACCAGGCCATATAAAGTCAGAATGTCCACTTCAAAAAGCCAAATCTGATTTCCCAAGAAGCAAAGGGAAGAAAGCTATGTCAGCATGGGATGATCTGGACTCATCAAGTGACTCTGATTCTGATGAAGCAGTAAATCTATGCTTAATGGCTCGAGAAGATGATGAGGTGAATGATTCTATTGACTATACTTTTGATGAGCTTCAAGATGCATTTTAAGAATTGCATGATAAGTATGAGCAAGCACTTAAGAAGAATGCTTCATATAAGAATCGTATTAATATGCTTGAATTTGATCATGCATCTCACAAAACTGCATATGAAACTCTTGAGCATGCACATGCTGAAAGTTTGTCTACTTGCGAGTCATTAAAGAAAGAGAAACTTGCTGCTCAAAATGCATACAATGACCTTGAGAAAAAGCTAGCTAGTAATTTGAGCAAATGTGAAATGATGATTCAAAAGAATGATGCTCTAAAGGCTGAAGTAGAGGATCTAAAATGTTCCTTAGAGAAGCTCACTAATGGAAGAGATAGCCTGAATTTTCTGCTAGGACAATAAAGGCATTCACTAGATAAAAGTGGAATAGGCGCTACACATATGGTTTTTAACAAGCCAAATCTGCCAGTTAAATTTGTCAAGGCTGAACCTAGATCACAATATAGACCTAGATATCGTGAACATCCTAGGCAGGGATATCATGAGCACTGACATAGACCTGATATCACATGCTATTACTGTTGAAATGTTGGTCATATGATCAGATCATGCTTTCATAGGAAGAGAAACAACCATGTTAAATATATTTGGGTTCCGAAAGGAGCCAAATCTAACCCTGATGGACCCAAGCTAGTTTGGGTACCTAACACTTGATCATTTGACAGGATGCAAGGGATGAATGGGTTCTGGACAGTGGTTGTTCAAGGCATATGACAGGTGACCCATTAAAATTTACATCCCTTCTCTCAAAACACCGAGGTAATGTTACATTTGGTGATAGTTCTAAAGGAAAAATCCTTGGTATTGGTAAGATTGGCACTAACCCAACTATTGAGCATGTGTTACTTGTTGATAATCTTAAGTACAACCTGCTTAGTATCAGTCAGCTTTGTGATAAAGGATTCAGAGTTACTTTTGAATCATCTAGATGTCTTGTGAGTAGAGTTGATGATGAGAATATCTTGTTTGTTGGAAAAAGGATTGGTAATCTATATTCCATATGTTTAAATGACGTTACTAATCCTGAGATTAAGTGCTTTAGTGCAAGAACAGATACTGCAACTCTATGGCACAGGAGGCTAGGGCATGCAAATCTTGAACTTATCTCAAATCTGTCAAAGAAAGATTTGGTCGATGCTCTGCCCAAACTAAAGTTCGAGGCAGAAACCAAATGTCGTGCATTTCAGCTCGGTAAACAAATCAAAAGTTCATTTAAGCTAAAACATGTGGTATCAACTTCTCGACCTCTTGAACTCTTACATATTGATCTTTTTGGTCCTATGAGAACTGTGGGTCTTGATGGTAAAAAGTATGCATTTGTTATAGTAGATGATTATTCTAGATTTATATGGGTTTTATTTCTTTTACAAAAAGATCATGCATGTCAAGAATTTGGCTCATTAGTTAGGAAGCTGCAAAATAAAAAAGGGTATAAAATATCTAAAATCAGAAGTGATCATGGAGGAGAATGTGATAGTTCCACCTTCAATCAATTCTGTGAGCAAAATGGCATTGAACACACATTTTTGACTCCTAGAACACCTCAACAAAATGGGATTGTGGAAAGGAAGAATCGAACCTTACAAGAAATGGCTAGAACTATGCTTAATGAGTATAAGTTACCTGCCTATTTCTGGGCTGAGGGTGTGAACACAGCATGCTATGTCCTAAATAGAGTCTCTTTGCGTCCATTAATTGAAAAGACACCTTATGAGATTTGGCATGACAGAATGCCAAATATTGCATACTTTCGCACATTTGGCTCCAAGTGTTACATCCTGAATACTAAAGATAATCTAGATAAGTTTCAAGCTAAGTCTGATGATGGTATATTCCTTGGTTATTCTTTGAGTAGTAAAGCCTATAGGGTATATAACAAAAGAACCATGGTTGCTGAAGAATCCATGCATGTGGTGTTTGATGAAATGAACTTGAATGATCTTAGTGATGATACAGATGTTGAGTTTACTTTTGAGAATCAACCACAGGTTATTGATATTGATAAGGCAAAAGATGTGCGAATTCCTGATCCAATTGCGAATCAACTGCATTTGGCTTCTCCCGAGCCAAATGTTCAGAACAACAATGTGCAACCAAATATTCTGGAATCTGCCTCATGTTCACAGTCGAGAAACTTAGAGGTGCAAGCACCTAGAGGACATTCAATAGAGACCATTTTAGGTGATCCTAGAAGAGGAGTAACTACCAGATCCAGATTACAAAATATCAATACACATCTTGCCTTTTTGTCCCAAGTTGATCCCAAAAATGCCAATGAAGCAATACATGATGAAAATTTGGTGATGGCAATGCAAGAAGAGCTTAATCAATTCGAGAGGAATAATGTGTGGGAGCTTGTTGCAAGGCCTAAAGACCATCCTGTCATTGGAACCAAATGGGTCTTCAGAAACAAGCTTGATGAATCAGGAACTGTGGTAAGAAAAAAAGCTCGATTGGTTGCACAAGGGTACAATCAAGAGGAAGGTATTGATTATGATGAGACCTTTGCAGCAGTAGCTAGACTTGAATCCATTTGCATGCTGCTTGCATTTACATCATTTAAATCTTTTAAACTCTATCAAATGGATGTCAAGAGTGCTTTTCTAAATGGATATATCATGGAAGAAGTATATGTAGAACAAACTCCAGGATTTGAAAATCATGAGCATCCACAACATGTGTTTAAGTTGAAAAAGGCATTATATGGTCTTAAGCAAGCACCTAGGGCTTGGTATGATAGATTAAGCTCATATCTGATTTCACAATGCTTTACAAGAGGAAAAGTAGACTCAACTCTATTTGTGAAATCTAACCAAGATGATATCATTATTGTGCAAATATATGTTGATGACATTCTATTTGGTGCTACTGATGAATCACTTTGTCAAGAGTTTGAAAAGCTTATGCACAGCGAGTTTGAAATGAGCATGATGGGGGAATTAAATTTCTTCCTGGGTTTTCAAGTCAAGCAGCTCAATGGTGGGATTTTTCTTAACCAAGCAAAGTACACACGAGAGCTGCTGAAAAGATTTGGCTTGTCAGAAGCCAAAACTAGTCCGACACCAATGAGCACTAGTACCAAACTTGACAAGGATGAGAATGGTAAGGATGTTGATGTAAAATTATACAGAGGCATGATAGGTAGTCTTCTTTACCTTACAGCTACAAGACAAGACATTATGTATAGTGTTTGCTTGTGTGCTAAATTTCAATCATGCCCAAAAGAATCTCATCTTAAAGCTATCAAGCGCATCTTCAAGTACTTAAAAGGAACATCATCTTTAGGCTTGTGGTATCCTAATGTGAACTCTTTTGAACTAACAAGCTACTCAGATGCAGACTTTGCCGGGTGTACTCTTGATAGAAAAAGTACAAGTGGTACTTGTCAACTACATGGACAATCACTTGTATCTTAGTCAAGGAAAAAGCAAAATTCAGTTGCTACTTCCACAACCGAGGCTGAATATGTGGCAGCTGGTGCATGTTGCGCACAAGTGCTATGGATGAAACAAACACTTGCTGATTATGGACTAACTTTCACGTGTGTTCCTATCTTTTGTGATAGCTCAAGTACCATCAATCTAACTAAGAATCCGGTGCAACACCCTCGAACCAAACATATTGAAGTGAGACATCATTTTATTCGAAACCATATGTTGAAGAAGGATGTGGCCATTGAGTTTGTGAGAACTGAGACTCAACTGGCTGATATCTTTACCAAACCATTGAAGGAAGATCAGTTCACCAAAATCAGACTCGAGCTTGGTATTTGCAATATATCATAAGTATTCTGATTTGGCTCCATATTTGGTTTTTACGTGTTCATACATATCATAACATATTGCACACATATGCACTTAGAATATATAAAATTGTCACACATTTCACACCTGCACTAAGCATATGAGCATATGAGGACACATCGTGGCTGTCATCTAATCATCAAAGGCATCAAGGAGAAAGAGCTGCAGTATTTGGTTCATGGACGAGCCAAAACCTATTGTCCAGTGGACAAAAGGCAGCGATTAATAAAAAAAGAAAGAGAGTACAAAGTCAACTAGACAACTTCTGAGGCAACGGCTATATGTGGTGTCCCACATCTGTCAAAAAGGAAAAAGGAATAACTGAAAAGCAAGCGGTTCATTTATGGTAGTTGGACCACTCCCGGTTTTAAAAACCCGTGATTATCTCTCTCTCCACCATTACCCACATTCTCCTCAACTTCGCTTTTTAGTTTTTCTCTGAAACAGAAACACCTCTAACCCTAAACACTTACCATTATGAGAACCAACAAAGGGAAAAATCTCAAGGAGACACCCTCGAAACAGAAACCATCGAAACCACCAGCACCACCAAAAGGGAGAACCAAGGCTGCTGCTGCAAAATCGGTGTTCAAAAAGTCTTCAACACCAGAGAAGAAGAAGGGTAAGGAGAAGGTAGAGAGAGTAAGCCCTGGCCTCACTTCACCTGAAAACGAGGTGGCTGTTCAAATCGAGAAACTCAAACTTGGGACTCAGACCCAAGAAACCATGGTGCCTCCAAGAGAAGAATCTGATTCAAAGGTGCATGCATTCAACCTTGAAGAAGCACCACCAGGGAACATCTTTGAAACGAGTATTTTAACCTCTGAACCTTTCAATATTCGAGTTTCAAGTTCTGGAGAGGTGTATGTTGCTGATAAGACCTTGGTAGGATCAATTGATACACAATATGATGCTAGGAATGTTGTAGTAAATAGTACTATTATGTCTATTGAAAAGTCTCCAGATAAAGCTGATTGTATTGGTGAGGGTTCTGGTTTGGCAAAGGCCAAATCTGATTATGCTGTAGAGAAGATGGCTGAATCGAGTGAAAAGGTTAATCCTTTAGATGTTGATGAGGGTTCTGGCTCATCAAAAGCCAAAACCAATTTGCTTGCTGCTTTTGTGAGGTCACTTGTACCTCCTCCGAGAAAAGATGCAAAGGAGTTCTATGAGGAGAAGATGAAGGAACTGGGTGGTGTCCTGGTTCAAATGAAGAACACTGATGAAGAAGATTAGGCTGCAGAGCAAGCCAAATCCAGTGCTCCTGCAGAAGAACAACACTTGGCTGATGAAGAAGCCAAATCCGGAGAACAGATGAAGATAGATGAAACGGAGAAGAGCAAGACTGTTGAGATTGTTGATGAGATCCCAACCGGGATTCTAATTTTTGAGGAGGATAAAGATGCAACAGATGATCTGGTGCATGTTGCTGAGATTGCAAAGGAAATAGCCAAACAGGTTGATGAAGAAGTGAAGGATGATTTGGCCCAGACTGCTGAAAAGGCAAAATCTGTCGAAGAAAAGTCAAAGGAGGACTTCAATGAAGAAAAAGACGAAAGCTTGCTGCCAGAAGGAAATTTGGCTCAATCTGAGACCAAATCTGCCACTGAGAAGGTTAACCTAAGCATAGAACCAGAGGCAGAGAGTTCCAAGACAAAGTCTGATGCACCTAAGCCGAAGATGCCAAAATATTTGGCTCATACTCCAACCACTCAAGTCTCTCGACATGTCAGGCCAAGCACTCGTATGAAGACAGTGTTTGGAAGAGGAGGAAAGAAGCTTGGAGAGAAGGTTATTGAGGTGGATTCTGATGATGATGAGATCCATAGTGAGAACTCACCTGCCCATGAAGACTCCAAGAAGAGGAAGCGAGATGCTGAAGAGCAAGAAAGCTCTAGAGCCAAGCAGAGTGATGACGGGCCAAATGACAGTGATAAAGAGGAGAGTTCTGATGATAGCTATGAAAGCGAGAAGGAATTAGAGAAAGATGAAGATGAGGATAACAGTGATGAAGAAGAGGACAAGGATGAAGAAGATGATGAAGGGTCTGATAAGGCTGAAGACGTTGAAGAAAAGGATGAGGAGTCTGAAAAAGAAGAAGAAACCACTCCTACACCAGCCAAAAGAAAATTGAAGAATCTATCCAAGTCGGGTTTCAAGAAGAAGGCTAAAAAGAAGTACTTTACTCATACTTCAACCTATACAATGAAGCTTGATGATTTTGAAGCCATTGGAGTAACAAAGCTGTCGAAGGATGCTACTCTCGAGACCTTAGCCACTTTGAAGGTACAAGGTTATGAAGTTCTCATGAAGGACTTCTATGACAATTTGACGATTGAGTATGGAAATAAGGAGTTAATTGAGTGCATCAAGACAACAATCAAAGGGAAGAAGATCAAGGTGACAACCGAGTTAATCTGTAAAGTGCTGAAGATCAAGCTAGGGAAGATTAGAATCTATGATTCAGCATCCGGGACTTCAATTAATATTCCTAAAACTCCATGTCACTCCAAGCAGAACCAGATTCTTTTCAATAGCCTTGAGTCTAGACATTACAACAGTTTGAAACCAAGAGACAAAGCTCTGATGTATATATTGACTCGGGTTATCGTGCCAAGGAAGAACTCTCGAATAGTGATGAAGAAACTTGATCAATGGATTCTGGCGTGCCTCATCAAGAAATCCTCCATATGCTTTGGTACACTTATCCTTCATCACATGGATCTTTATAAGGAGCATTCTCATGGTTCCTTGATCACACTTCTGGCCAAGAAATTGAAGATCACTGCCACTCTTGCTGATAAGCCAATTGTTCTCAAGAAGATCAATTCGGATACTTTGGCTAAAATGTCTATCAAGCCAAATACTGATGGTGAGTATTCTGTGACCAAATCTGCTGGAAAAGGTTTGGAGATTGGTGATGTGTCAGAGCAAGTGACTACTCTCAAGGGAGAGATCAGTGAGCTAAAAGAAGAAGTCAGCTCTATCCGCAGCCAAATGAAGAAATCTCAGAAGAAGATCTTTGCAAAGCTCAACCAAATTGCTGCCTCTCTCTCTAAAGATGCTTCTGATGATGAATGATGCTCCAACAAGTTCTGATGCTTTAGGTCATCCATTGCATTCTCCATAAGTACTCTTTTTATCTATTCTCCATAAGTACTTTATTACTACTGCTCATATTTGGTCTGTAAGTCGAATATTTGGCTTTACTTTTGGTTTTTTATGATGCTATCTATTATCTCCTTTGGCTCTTATTGGTTTTTACTGATGTCAAAAGGGGGAGATAAATGTTGTTGTTTGATATTTGTTCTACTGCTGTTGCGATATATTCTGTATGTGGAAATTTTTTATGCATGGAACAACATTTGGCTCAGTGGAGCAGCCAAATGTCATGAGCTTATAATGTTGATAGATTTGGCTGATGTGAAAGCCAAATAATTATTGTAGGAAATACTCATGTGCTTATAATGTTGTTAATCGATGTTATATTTGGCTGATGGTTAAGCCAAATGTTATGTTGAGAATTTCTTTGCAGGGATACTTGTATGAAATTTGTGTATGACATCATACAAGAGAAACTTGTATACTATACTCTTATGCAGGTGGAGTTATTGGCTAAAAGCCTTTAGCATTTTTAGTATACGATGCATATATGCAGGGGGAGCATTTGGCCAAAAAATCGAGCCAAATGAATGCGTTAAAATTTTCTGAAATTATGCTTTAAAACAAGGGGAGTTTTTGCTTATCCGGTTAAATTATTTCTAACCACTGTTTTAAATGACGAAAAAGGCAACATGTTTGTCATCATAAAAAAGGGAGAGATTGTTAGCCTAAACATGTGTTAAGCACTTAATTAAGTAATTAATTAAGACTAATCTTGTTTAGTTTATTTCTGATGATTATTCAATGGCTACATTATTATTTTGATGATTAACAAACAGTATGGAAAGCCCTTGTGTGTTTTAAGCACTTGCACAAAAATTTGGTTTCTGGCAGAAACCAAATACCATGAAGATTTGGCTTTAGCGTGGCTTTTCCGTCGAACCAAAATGTCACTGTCTAGGCAGTTGGAGAAGTGGTCCCGAAAAGTAGCGGACTTTTGTGCAATTAAAACAACGGATTTACTTGGCCTCCAAGAGTCAACTAACGGTCAAAAAAGTGGTCCTCACATCCTCTTTCATGCCATCAAAGAGCTGGTGGTCCTCATTTCCATTTTTGGAGAAAACTTTTGAAGATTGAAGAACAATTCCTGCCCAAGTAACTACCAGTTATGGTTCAGCCAACAGCCAAATATTGACAGTTCTTAAATGAAGAAAAAAGTCAACTTGTGCGGCACCTGGAAGCAATCTAGCCGTTGGAAGACACTCCCCCATCCTTAGAATCTGTAAATAGAGGATTGAAGCCTCACAACAAATCAACCTAGCTATTCAAGAGATTCTAAGTTGAGAAAAGAGCTTACATTGAGAGATATTCTTGTGCTTAATTTGTGTAACTTCTTGAGTGAGTCACTCTTGAAACTTTGCCTTGGGAAAGGTTGTAATCAGCAGGATTAGGAGATAATCTTGTTGGGGTAGACAAAGCTAGGTTCAGCTTTGGGTTAGGTTTAGCAAGTTCAGCCCGCAAAAACTTGTGTACCATAGGTTATTTGGCTCGCTTGTAAAAGCCAAATTAGTGGATAGTTTAGAACTAAAGGGGGGACCTTTAGGTAGTGGATGTACTCCTGAGTGTGGAACTACTATAAATTGCCTGTGTTCTTTGCTTTCCTGCATTCATCTTTGCATTTAATTCAAGTTTCACATTTGGCTTCTGTGTCGAGCCAAATCACAGAAAATCCGAAAAAGAGGAAAAGCTAATTCAACCCCCCGTTCTTAGCCTTTTCTGGGCCAACATAGTGAAAAATTTGTACTAAAATTTTTTTGTTGAGCCCGTAAAAGCCATAATAGTGAGAGTTAGAAAATCTCAAGGGGGGATCCTTGAGTAGTGGAGGTAGTCCTGTGTGGCGAACCACTATAAATTGTATATCAAATTATCTCTAACCCTTTCTCCTTGATTTCTAACTAGTTTGGCATTAAGGGTTCTTAAGCACAAATTTCTGATACAAACACGCTTTGGCATTAGTGATGCCAAAGTAGGTTTTAATCATTGTGGATTAACATCCAGGAGAAAAGATCATGGCATTTGAGGGGAACGACATCAACAATGTACCCTTCTTTAATGATCTCAACTTTGATCATTGGAAGTTTTGCATGAAGACTTTCCTTAAAGGAAAGGATCTTGAGATGTGGGAAGTTGTGAATTTACCATACTCACGTCCAACCAAAGAGATGAAGGCCTGGAGTGAAGCTGAAATGAAGAAAGCAAAGCTTGATGCCCAAGCAAAGAATGCTCTCCTTTGTGGCATCAGTCAAGCCGAATTCGAAAGAGTTAGATCATATGAATCAGCATATGAAATTTGGAGCACTCTATACATTGCACATGAAGGAACCAACCAAGTCAAAGAATCAAAGATGAATCGACTGATGAGATAGTTCGAGCTGTTCCAAATGTTGCCTGATGAAACAATACAGGAACTAAACACAAGGTTCACCATCTTGTGTAATAACTTGGTTTGTCTCTGCAAGACCACCACAAACAAAGAGAAGGTAACAAAAATTCTTCGATCTCTTCCTTCTGAATGGGAACCTAAGGTTACTGCAATTGAGGAAGCCAAAGACATGAACACTGAAACGCCTGTGTCCTAATTTTACAATAAAATACTCAAACACAAGGAAATTACCAAAATACCCCTGAAACCCAGGACACGAAATCCAATATCAAAACATTAACTGGAAAGAAATTCTTAATATTTCGAGATGTCATAAAGAACAAAAACAAACCGGCTTATCAAGCCACAAGTCAACCCGGCATCCTGCCGATACATCATTAAATATCAAATCCCGGCAACCCGCCGATAAAGTAATCAACCAAAAATGACATCTCAACAAAATCCAAAGCAGCGGAAGATAAAGATAAAATAAAGCAAAAGTAAAAAATGAGATGCAAGTCGGCTCTATGGATCCAACCAGGAGAAGAAGCACAGCTACCTGCTGAGATATTCACGTCCGTACTCTGGAAAGGTAGAAAGAGACTGCACGCTAACTAAGAGTCTGAAAAACAACGTTGGCGATTATGTGAGTCGCCTACTCAGTGAGCAGTATAAATCTAATTATGTAGGTGTGCAAAGCAAGTTCGAGAGGAAAGTAGAGATACAAACACTAGTAAGCAAACACACAACAACCAGTACTAACATGCCAACCACATAAGGCAAACAGTTCATATTTCTCATCTGATGTGTGTTAAGTTTTCTTATTATATTTATTATTCAGGGCCCCCTACTGTGTGTGTCGAGCTCGGTCCCGTCTCATGAGACAACCAGGCATAAGCCCAATAAAACCAGGCACGAAGCCCATACATATCCATAGAGAGAGAGAGAGAGAGAGAGAGAGAGAAAGAGGGAGGTAGAAAGAGGGAGGTAGAAGGAGGGAGGTAGAACCGGTCATCACAGACCCATATGCTAAACCGCATATATCATGCTATCCCGCATGCAAACCCGAGGGGTATCACTTCCCGCTCGAACCAACCGGTCATCAGCACACAATAGCCTATCTTCTACTATACATTATTCTTATTCATAAATTATGAGTTCATGTGTGCCAAGAGTTGTGATTTAACAGGGTTGTGTGAATTATCAACTCAATCAAGTATCCGGGTCTTCGACCCACAGTACATCACACAAATCACCCAAAATCACTCCACATGTTATATTCCATAACAATCCAAAAGTCATGCTCATCCAGCAAACAGTAACACATAGGCACACAATACGGATCATAGCATGTTAGCAAACAAGGCATGCAACTCAAACAGACCAGTCTAACAAGCTCATGCATACAAACATAAAAAGACGTATAAAGTCACCTCAACGACGATTGTCCTGTGGAGCTTTCCCCAATACAGATCCTCCAGCTTCCGAGGTATTACTCGTGCCTGAATACCGGCACACACAATAATTACAAAACATTTACAACCAAACTGTGCATGCATGATAACTAAATGTTCAACTGAGTTAAACCCGACCCTAGCTAGCCAATTATGTAATTTTCGGGTCTAAGCCCAAAAGGTAACTCCAAAGAGATTGGGACCTAAGGTGCTCCGGGTTTAAGCCCAACTAAGTCCATAAATAGCTCCCGGGCCTATGGCCCATTCATTATATCCTTAACGAGTTCCCGGGCCTAAAGCCCATCTAAGTCCTAATTCAACTCCGGGCCTAAGGCCCACTTCCTTAAGTCCATAATTAACCAAGTATAAAATTGGGCTCAAAGCCCGTTACTTAAATGCAAGGGTTATTCATAAGTTAAATATTGGGCCTGGGCCCGGTTCCCCTAAAACCGTTCTAAGGTCAACCCGAGCCCAAATGTTCCTGGCCTATGGTTCTACCCGTGTCGGTAAATTCCCGGTTATACACACTCACAACCCCGCACACGGTACTCCACTAATTATCATTAATTCCCGATACAACAATTATGCCTGCGTTAATTATTACATGCCATGAATAAGAGATTAAATACATGACAAAGGAAAGATACCCTCAAGCCGGAATTATTCTGCCTTGTCGGAACCAAACCCGAGCCCTAGCCGGAAAATTTCCGAGCCTCGTCGGAAAATTCCCGAGCCCGCCGGATTCCGGTCAACCTCGCTGGAAAGTCCTCAACAATACCAAAACGATTCTGCCAATCCCAAAACAACCAAATAAACAACAACCAACAAAACAACACCACCACCTACAAATCATCACATCATTTAGTAAAAGAATTTGGGAAGGTAGATCCTTACCCGGAATTCGAGTGCCCACTACCCAATCTGAACTCGTCGCCGACCAAACCCGTTTTAGCAGCCTCCCCGACTGAGACCACTCCTGCAGCAGCAACAACCAAATCGGCCAAGCCACCACCAACACTCAACAGCAAACACCGGCCACCCCTACACACAATACCAACCACCACCGAACACCACACCCGTCCCCCACACAGCCACCATCAACACTGCAGCACACCACACACACACACCCAGTCAGAACCACCACGAAGGCAAAATGAAAAGAAGACAAAGAGAACAGAGACGGCGACGCTTACCAGTGGAGCAGCGACTTGTCGTGGCCTCGTCCTCTGCGGTCAACCCTCGACTGGAATGGGTGTCACGACCCCGACGCGGCGCGAATTCCCCGGCTTGTGGGTGTGGCGGCGCTGTGTGTGTTAGTCGAGAGAGAAGAGGTGAGTTCGGGAGAGACGAACAGAGGAAAGAAAAGAGGGAAAGAAAGAACAAGGAGTAGGGGTCATTTCTTCGCACGATTTGAGGAAGAGGAGTTGTAGGAGAGGAGAAGAGAAGAGGGAGAGAGAGATGGGATCGACGGCGGCTAGGGAGAAAAAGGAAAGAAGGGAAGAAGGAGGGAAAAGAGAAAAGAAAAAGAAAAGAAGGAAGGGGGAGGGCGGCTAGGGCTTTGGCCGGCCGAGTGAACAACCCTGCCTGCCCAGTCAACCTTTCTTTTTTTTTTTTTCGTTTATCAAAACGACGTAGTTTTAATTACAACTACGTTAAAACCCCGTTTCACCCCGAAACAAGTCCCCGTTTCCGACGAAACTCAAACCCCTTATAATGCCAACCTAAAAACATCATTTCCAAGGAAAATAATTTATTCCCACAGCCAAAAATCCGGGAAGTACCTCAAGGGTAAAATTGGAATAAAATTACCAAAATTCCATTAATTAAATTATGAAAATCCGGGGCGTTACAAACACTCTCACTTACAATGACCTAATAGGGAGCCTCATTGTTCATGGGTCAAAATTTGAAGAGAAACCAAAGAAAAAGAAGGATTTGGCTCTCAAGTCTTCACATGAGAGTGACTCGAAAAGCCTTCCAGATGTTGCTCTAGTTACAAAAAGATTCGTCAAGTTTCTAAAAAAGAAAAATCTAAAGGGAAGAAACTTTAGAAGAGTAAAAATTGATGAATCAAAGAAAGAGCAACCTTTGTGCTATGGTTGTAATCAACCCGGGCACATCAAGGCCGAATGTCCCAATATTCAGAAATCCAAGTTTGTCACCTTCAAAAACAAAGAAAAGAGGGCAATGGCTGCATAGGATAATCTTGATTCAGATGATGAATCAGATGAAGAGGAATCGGCAAATCATTGCCTTATGGCACAAAAAGAAAAGGAGGTATACCATTCTAACACATCTAGTTTTTCTTTTGATGAATTACATGATGCATATGATGAGTTATATGAAAGCTTTATAGCCATGGCTAAGGCAAACAAAGCATTAAAAAGGAAGGTAGAATCATTAGAATCTGAAAAGAAAGAGTGTATGATCAAAAATGAGGAAATGGCTAAAAATCTGACTCTATGCAACATTGGCTTTGAAGACGCCAAAGCGGATAGAGAAACTCTTGCTAAGTCACAAAAGATTCTTGAGCAAAAACTTGATACATATAAAGAAGAAAATACAAAACTTGCACATGAAAATGTAAATCTGAAAAAGACTGTGGAATCTCTGAAAAGTATGCTTGAAAAGTTTGATCATGGTAGTAAAGGTCTAGATATGATTCTAAGTCAACAAAGGCACACATTACAAAAGGTTGGACTAGGAGCTACACATCATGTGTTTGAAAAACAAGAAAGACCAAAATCCTTTTCAAGAATTTGGAGGACTAAAAAGCATCATGCAACTAATTTTATTAGTCCCGCATCTAATCATCATATCACTTGCCATTATTATAAGAGAAGTGGACACAAGATAAAAAAATTGTATTTTTAAGAAGAAGCATTGTCCTATAAAATTCATATGTGTACCCAAAGGTACCAAAACTAATTTGTAAGGACCCAAGCATGTCTGGGTACCTGAAACTTGACATTGTAACAGGTCAATTGGGATGAGTGGGTACTTGACAGTGGGTGCTCAAGACATATGACGAGTGATATGTCCAAATTCTCATCCCTAAATCTGAGAAGTACAGGCTCTATTACGGATGGTGACAAATCGAATGGAAAGGTACTTGGTATAGGAAATGTCGGTAAAGATCCAACCATTGAACATGTGTTGTTAGTTCAAAATCTAAAATCCAATTTACTTAGTATAAGTTAGCTGTGTGACCGTGGATTCAAAGTGATTTTTGAATCTAACAAATGCTTGTTAACTAGCAATGATGATAATCAAACTTTGTCTGTTGGAAAAAGACAAGGAAACTTGTACTCCATTAATATGTTTGATGTCACTAATCTGGAAACCAAGTGTCTTAATGTTAGAACAGAGACACCAGAACTTTGGCATAGAAGATTGGGGCATGCACATCATGAACTTATTGCAAATCTTCAAAAGAATGAACTTATGAGGGGACTACCTATGCTAAAGTTTGAAAAGGAGAAGGTATGTCATTCGTGCCAAATCGAAAAACAATTCAAAACCTCCTTCAAACCTAAAAAGTGCATCTCTACTACTAAACCACTTGAGCTACTACACCTTGATCTCTTTGGACCTATTAAAGTGGTAAGTCTTGGAGGAAAGTGCTATACTTTTGTTACTGTTTATGACTTCTCTCGTTTCACTTGGGTCATCTTTCTCTCACAAAAGGACTATGAACTTTATGAATTTGCTTCTTTAATAAGAAAACCCCAAAATGAAAAAGGCTATAAACTAACCAAGATTAGGAGTGATCATGGTGGTGAATTTGATAACCTTATCTTTAATCATTTTTGTGATGAACATGGCATTGAGCATACATTCTCGGCTCCTAGGACTCCCCAACAAAATGGGGTAGTAGAGAGGAAGAACAAAACTCTACAAGAAATGGCTAGGACAATGTTGAATGAACATTCTTTGCCAACTTACTTTTGGGCTGAAGCAGTAAACACTGCTTGCTACATTCTAAATCGTGTAACAATTAGGTCATAACTTGGGAAAACACCATATGAGCTTTGGCATGATAGAAAACCAAACATAAGCTACTTTAAAGTTTTTGGGTCAAAGTGCTTTATACTAAATACCAATGACTCATCAGGAAAGTTTGATGCAAAATCTGATGATGGTGTATTTCTTGGATACTCAACTAGGAGTAAAGCATATAGGGTCTACAATAAAACAACTCTTATTGTTGAAGAATCAATACATGTTGTATTTGATGAATTTAAGCAAATTAACAATGCTGTTGATGTTGAGAATGTGGTTAGCTAGAACCAACAATTAGGAGATATCCTTGTTGAAGTGGGTGAAAAATCTGCTGAGGTTGAAAAGGAAGTGGAATTGCCAACTGCTAATGAGACTCAAAATGAAGCCCACTCACAATCTACACAATCTGGTGTTCATGCCACTTCGGCACTAAAGGTACCAAAAGGGCTTTCAACCAGTGATATTATTGGTGATCCATCTAAAGGTGTAACTACAAGATCTTCCTTGCACAATCTAAACTCCCACCAGGCTTTTCTATCACAAATCGAGCCCAAAAACATCAATGATGCTATTAATAATGAGAATTGGGTGATGGCTATACAAGAAGAACTCAATCAATTTGAGAAAAGTGATGTTTGGGAATTAGTTCCTAGACCCACCAATTATCCAATAATTGGAACTAAATGGGTGTTTAGGAACAAATTAGATGAGGCTGAAAATGTGACAAGAAACAAGGCAAGGCTTGTGGCACAAGGCTACAATCAAGAAGAAAGAATTGACTTTGATGAGACCTTTGCCCCCGTAGCTCGCCTTGAGTCCATTCGGATGCTACTTGCTTTTGCATCCTATAAATCCTTCAAACTTTATCAAATGGATGTGAAGAGTGCGTTCCTAAATGGAGTCATTATGGAAGAGGTGTATGTTGAACAACCTCTCGGCTTTGAAGACTATGAACATCCTAGGCATGTGTACAAACTCAAGAAAGCACTATATGGTCTCAAGTAAGCTACAAGGGCATGGTATGACAGGTTAAGTTCATTTATTCTCTCACAAAACTTCACTAGAGGTAAAGTTGATTCCACACTCTTTGTGAAGCATCAAAAGAATGATCTAATTATTGTGCAAATTTATGTTGATGATATATTGTTTGGTGCTACTAATGATGCCTTATGTCAAGACTTTGAGAAACTAATGCATAGTGAATTTGAGATGAGCATGATGGGGAAATTAAACTTCTTTCTTGGATTGCAAATCAAACAATATGATGATGGCATCTTGATTGTCCAAACCAAGTATACAAAGGAGCTTCTCAAACGGTTTGGTATGACAGACGCCAAAGTGAGCATAACTCCTATGAGCACAACAACCAAGCTTGATAAAGATGAATCCAGAAAAGATGTGGACATTAAGAAATATAGAGGTACGATTGGAAGTCTCCTCTATCTTACTGCATCTAGACCTGATGTTATGTTTAGTGTGTGCTTGTGTGCTCGCTTTCAAGCATGTCCTAAAGAATCTCATTTGAGGGATATTAAAAGAATCTTTAAGTACCTAAATGGAACTTCCTCTTTAGGTCTTTGGTATCCCAAGGTTGAGTCTTTCAATTTAATTGGATACACTGATGCTGATTTTGCTGGATGCATGCTTGATAGGAAAAGTACTAGTGGAACATGTCAATTCTTAGGAAATTCATTAGTTTCTTGGTCAAGTAAGAAACAAAATTCCGTTGCTACATCAACAACTGAAGCTGAGTATGTAGCTGCAGGATCATGTTGTGCACAACTTCTTTGGATGAAACAAACCCTACTTGACTATGGTTTAAAATTTCAAGCCATACCTATTTTATGTGATAGCTCTAGTGCCATAAATTTAACTAAGAACCCTATTCAACACTCAAGAACTAAACATATAGAAATTAGACATCATTTTATTAGGGACCATGTGCTTAAGAAAGATATAACACTTGATTTTGTCACAACCGAGAGGCACCTTGTAGATATATTCACAAAGCCTCAAAAAGAGGAGCAATTTGCAAAGATTCGGCTTGAACTTGGAATGTGCAACGCTCCCTGAAAATTCTGATGTTTTCAGGTACTATCTCTCCTCTTCTATGTGCATAAATCATACATTCAAAATCACACACCACACCCTAGAAAAATCGAGCTACAATGATCTAAAATCTAAGGGCTAGAGGTAGAGTTATCACGGGTGAAAGAAAAGAGGAAGGAATCTGGACGTTTTGGTATTGATCAGAAACAATGTTCAAGACATCTATGGAAAGTTGAGCATGCCGTCTGACAGGGCAAGTGGGCTGAAAATCCGGCTACAGTGCTTTTCTTGGTTGCAGTGAGATATGTCGGAAAAGGGTGGCTATTATCCGTTGGGTATAGACGTTACACACTACTCCCTATTAAATCACACTTCATTACTCGGTGGTTACATGATCTACTCGAATCCACCACTTAAAGTCCTTACCTATTTCAAACTTCCTCACACCCTAAACACTCGCCATGATTCCCTATCTTCTCTCCTACTCCTTTATTTCTTCAGTTATAAAAAATGGGAAGATCTAAATCACTTCAAAAACCCTCCGAGATACCTACTGACCCATCCCCTGCTCGAGCCACATCCAAAACCTCCACCACCCGAGTCACTAGACAAAAGCCTCCTCCATCAACTTCCTCAGACAGACCTCATGCCACACTACCCAGACCACCTAAGAGACGCAAACAAACCTCTCTAAAGATGACCTCCATTCCACAAAATCCACCAGACCAGATTTCTGACCAGAGACCTTACAAGCTCTTGACAACATTACCACCTCTGCTGACCAATGCATGACACAAATCCGCATTCCTCCACACATCACAGATCCCATTGAGCAAACAAAGTTTATTGCTCTGAAGAGGAGAGCCCTAATTGACCATTTTGTGAAGGATCTTGACAATGAAAAGCAAGCCAAAGTCTGTGAGCTTGTCCAAAACCAAACACTTATTGAGCCAAAACCTATCGATGCCTCCCAAAATCCACCTCCTGAAAATCAAATCGATGATCCCAAAAATTCCTCTGAGAAGACTCACACTGATGATGAGACTCCTCTTGCACAAAAATACCCACCGAAGAAAGCCAAAACCACCACTGGCCAACCAGAGAAGGCTTCTAGACCTCAGAAGCTTTTGGCATCTACGATGCCAAAGCGTGCTCTAAGGGCAAGCACCACTGTCCACCGCCTCCGACCTCCACCTTCACGAAAGGGAAAAGAAAAGATGGTGCTTGATATTTCAGACTCGGACAATGATGATGAAGAAGAGTTTGTGCCAGACATCACCCTTGAAGGAGTATCTAGTGACGTGCCAATTAAAAAAAATTGACATGTCAACTATGTGGATCCACATTAAATTGAAAACACTAAACCCATAATTCCTCGGCAAAAACGGTTCGGGTGGTGTGATTTGGGTTGCGTGTTTTCAGTTTAATGTGGGCCCTTATAGCTGACGTGTCAATTTTTTAATTGACACGTCAGCATTTTCTCTTCGAAAAATCAAGGAAAAATGAAAATTGTCCCGAAAAATCAACACAAGGATGAAAAATATCTATTTAGTAACACAAAGATGAGAAATATTCAAATCAATAAACACAAGGATAAAAAATATGATTAACCCCAAATTCGACCGTTCCTGAAAATAAGCCCACGTGGAGGAAGTCCCCTTTAAAGTCATCATGGGTCCGTTGGACACCACCAAATCGCTTGTAAGGGAGCCTATTCCTCTGGACATAATAGTAAAACACTCCCTCGTTTGATTTCATTTGGAAAAGCTTCCTAAACACTCTCACCAATGCAGGAACCCCTTGAAATCGCAAAAGTACTCAAAAGCTAAGGAAGTGAATCCAAGCGTTCGAGAGGATTTGAATGGGAGCCAAATCCAACTCCCTCACCAGACCTAATATGAAATCACTAAGGGGAAGCATTAACCTTGCTAAAAAACTCTTTCGAAGAGTAGAAACTCTCTAGCAGGTGGGGAATCCTCATAGGAGGCCTCTTCACCCGCCGGAACCACGTAAAAGTCCTTTGCCGAACCTAGAGCAACATAAAAAGAGGAGTCCATGGAAGTGCAGATGAGAGGAAGAAAGGTGCAAGAATAGAAAGAACTGTAAGAGAAAAGAGGAGTACCGGATGAATGAGAAATAAATGCGGTGGGAAGAAATCGAAGAGACGAGGGTTAATAAAGGGAGGGCTCAGAAAGGGCACCATTCCCTCCCCTCAACGTTGAAGTGACAAGAGTCGAAAAGATGGCCACATTCGCCATCGCTTACGATAGCCAATCGGGTGATGACACGCGGTAGGGAAGGTGGAAGAGCCATCCCTCCCCACTCGTGGGTTGTCAAAACCCAATACTGAAAGAGAATTTCAAAATCCAAGAAAGTGAGTAAATAGAGAGTTTGACAGAAAAAGAAGATTCGCAGGAACAAGGTCCACCAACTTCATTTTGGGGGCTCATAATGTGAATAAGTGACACCAGCCCAAGAACCTCTCAAAGCCCAAAGTCTAGAAATCCCAACCCAGCTAAACATGAGCTCAAAAGGCCGAGGCAATTTGCATCAACATAGACGGCGGGAAGAGAGAGACCCAGAATTTCAGCAAAAAGCTAAGAACTTAGGGGGCACGAGTAATAATTAAGGTGGGCCTTGGGTGAATCTTTTGTAACTTTAGTAGTCCATATATATATGGGAAGCAGAGGAATGGACATGGCAAATTGTAATATGTACCATAATTTCCATAATCGTTAAATATTTTTCATATCAGATACCTAAAATTTTTAAGATGTTGATTGGAATGTTTACAAATTAGATGTCTTTGAGAACTAAAAAAATAATAAACATATTAAAAATATAATAAAAATTCTTTGATATTTATACAATTTTTTCAAGAAGAGAGGTGTCATATAACATCAACCCTTGGTTGGTGCGGTAAAGCGTACTTTATTTTCCGAAAATCCCAAGGTTCAGATTTTGAGTCCTAGTGGAAGCGACTGTATAGAAATTGTGCTATTGATAGTGGTCCCACCTCACAAGAGTGACACATCGAACCACAAGGAGAGATTAGTCTGGCAGTCGACTGGGATACTCTTCTAGTATAAAAAAAAATGGTGATATTATTTTTTTAATATTTAATTTTATGGTAATAAAATCTAACCATTACCATATGTAATTCATTTAAATTAAATTTTGTCAATATCAATTGCATTTCAAGGTAAAATTTTACTATCTTCAAATTATTTTTTTAAAAGAATAGAAAAAATGCACGAAAAAGACACACAGTACACAAAAAATAAACAATGAAACAAAAATTAGATCATAGTAGGAATTCATAATTGTCTTAAAAAATTTATGGCTACTTAATATATAATTTTGTTAATAATTTTGGTAATAGGCATGTGATAAAAAAAAACAAAATGCCCTCTATAGCCCCTCACTTAACAAAAAAATAATGTTCAGTTTGGATATCGAGTTACAAAAACGTCATTTTTCCCCCGAGTAATTAGATTTTGCGCCAATTTGGGTTCTCAATTATCGGATTTCCACTCAAATCACCCAAAGTCAAAATTAGGGTACTATTTGAGCCAATTTGTCGTGTGCCATATGTTAATGTGGACTGTCCATGTGGCGATACACGCCCGGTTGGCATCATTGGGTGAGGTAGTCCTATCGTAAGTCTGACACATGGCATAATAAAAATACTTTTAATAAAACATTTCAAACAGATAATTTTACCACATAAACAAATTAATTTAGTTAAACATATTATTTATGTACCATATTTTCTTAAAATAATATGAAAAATAAAAAAATATTATTTTTTAAAGTGGTGTCCAAGGTAGATCTGCTGGTGTTAATTCAACTTTACACGTTCAATTTTTTAACAGAATTTTTTTAAAAAAAATTGAGTAAAATGATTTCATATAATTATTTTATTACTTTCCTTATAAAAAAAATTATTTATTTATTTAGAAAGCAGGAACACAAAAAGGATTATTTTATTTCTCTCCTTATACAAAAAAATTAGTTTATTTCCTTACATAAAAAAAAAAAAAAAACAGGAACACACAGTAAGTGACGCCGTTTTGGCCACACCCACCACATCTACTTCCTTCCAACACCACAGCACCACCGCCGACTGCACCTCCTCCCCCACGCGACTTCGCCACCGGTCGTCGCTGCTCCTTCGTGCTGACCAAACAACGAGCGCATCAAGGCCATACACCATCTACGATCATCATACTCTCTATAATCCATCCAAGGAGTTAGAAATAAAACCAAAAAAAAGAAGAGAAAATACCAAATGGCTCATCTTCAATTACCGAAGCCAAAACCAGCAGTGACCATCCTAATGCGCAGTGAGCCTCGGCGTCCACGTAGGTCTCGGAGATCTTCAGCGCGGGCATTGACTCCACGACTGCCTTAGACGCAGGCGGATTCCCGGGTCGGGTGAGGGCGTTGAGCCCGATCTGGGTGAGCTGGTCGAGGAGGCGGTCGAAGCCGGAGCCCATGAGGAACTCGGACATGGTGGCGGTACGGGTCGGAGGCCCGAACCAGAGCCGAGACGAACCCGTCAAGACCCTCACAGATCGGAGACAGATCCATCCGGACCCGTCGAACCCCTCAAAAGATGCTCCCGTATACGCCGTCGTTGGGGCCGAAACAACCATCGCCGCCGCTGTTCGTGCAGGGACCGCCAGACGCACCCTTGACTTGCTGCCTCAAATCGCCGCCGGGAGCACCTCCTCGGGCCTCCTCAGTGCTCGTGCCGTTGAGAAGACATGGGAGAGGTAATAAGCTTGCTTCGGCTATTGTCAATCCCAAAAGTACCAGTAGCAATAATGACAGTCACGACGGGGGGAAGGGAGGAGTAGAAGGAGAGGCAGGTGGGGCAGAAGAAGGAAGGGACGGTGGTGGGGAGGGAGGAGGAGTCGTTGGAGTTCATCTTCTTCCTCCCAAAATTGTCCAGATTTTTTTTAATAAAAAAGAAAAGGAATTAAGTTATAATTTAATTAACTATTTTCATGTATATGTACAATAATGTGTTTAGTTAGTAACTGTACAAATTATTTTATTCTAATTTTTTTAAAACAATTATGTTTAAGAAAAATGAAAATAAGTTAAAAAAATTGTTGAATATATTTAAACAATATGGAGAAAAATAATATTTTCAGTCAAATTTATTGGTTTATTTGGATATTTAATTAATTATACTAGAGTACTATGATTGGTTAGATTAATCAATACAATAATTTATTTAGTTTTTTTTTATTTATTTGGATATTAAATTAATGAGAAAAAATGATTTGCTTTAATTTTTTTAATATTAAAAATATTCATCCCACACTTTAAAATATTTTTTAATTTGAGACCTCACATGTCATATGTCATATTTTTACTGGTCCATCTCAGTCAAGGGCGCCAACCGGACGCGTATGCGCCACGTCAGCCTCGGGCGTGTGTCAATTGGCTCAAACAATACCCCAATTTTGACTTTGGGTGATTTGAGCGAAAATTCGATAAATGAGAACCCAAATTGGCACAAAATCGAATAAGTCGTGGGGCAAATTGACGTTTTTGTAATTCGATACCCAAACTGAATATTTTTTTGTTAACTGAGGGGCTATAGAGGGCATTTTGCCTAAAAACAAACAATTTTAATGTATGGTGTAAGTGTAACAAATTTGACATGTTGATATATTTAATATTAAGTAGTGTAATAGTTCAATATTTTTCTATTTTTTTATTTGAACATTTTGCATCTTGGTTTAAATTATGTATTTTTTATGATTCTATTGGATTGGTAACTAAATTGTCAATTCACAAAATATTAAGTAGTATAATAGTTTAAAATTTAAATAATTTTGTTATTTTCCTATATGATTATTTTGAACAATAACTTTGCCATACCTCAAAGATAATATGATATTCAGTATAAAACATTAAATATCAAGTAATTATTTTATACCATCATTTTTTCCAATAATATTTGTCAAATTGATTGATTTATTTAATTTGATTTTGGTTTTAATTTGCTGCAATTTTTCTACTACAAAATTTTAAATTTTAAATTTAAATCAAATATGGTACTCGTGGAATACACAGGTGGGAGACTCGTTTAAAATAGGATATGGAGCAACGGAAGAAGAAAAGAATATGAGTTTGCCCACATCAATAATATCTCATCTGTTATAAATAACGTGTTTTATAGAAGAATTCATGAGGAAGAAATGGAGAGAGAGAGGAGCAGAAGGCAGAAGAGAAGGAGAGTTTCAGTTCTCATTCAGTGTAATACTTCACTGGGTACATGATTCTTTTATACACATAAATACAATAGGTAGGTGGCACAGGAAATCATGACATTCACATTATTTACAACACTCCTCCTTGAATGTCATTGTGTATTGGGTAGAATATGCTTTTGGAATAACTGTCTCATTAAAAACCTTACCAAGAAAAACCCAATAGGATAAAAACTTGGTGAAGGAAAAAAGAGTGCAGTGCGTATTCTACTCCCCCTCGTTTTGGCATCCCTTGATAGCTTGATGTCATCGCATGCCAATCTTCTTTGTCAGCCACTAGTGACGTATGCTTTCTCTGATCACCTTTTTGATATACCACAACTTTAATTGGACAATGTAGGCAATATTATCTTCATAATTCCTTGTTGGAGCATCTTCCTTGCCCCTTTGCTTTTTTTTGGTCCTGATGATATAGCAATTTCATGTGCAAAGTTGTAGCAGATGTCCGTCTGTGCTTTTGTGGATCAAATAAAGAAGTTGCATCTGCAAATACCAACTATATTCTTTTCGGGCTTATAGGGTTACCACATCCATTATAACCCGAAAGAAAAAACTTATATCTTGCCAATAGGCTTAAGTCAAAAGCTTCAGGCTTTATGTTACTGGCAATATAAATTGCACTTAGATAGCATTTGGAGACTTCTTTAGGAGTTCCAAACAAAAATAACTGAAATGCACATATAGATATGAAACATAAATAATAAATTCATACATGTACCTTTATACAATGCATACTCAAATTGGTTTAAACCATGTAAAGATCAATTTAGCTTAATTTTATATATTCCCAGGAATTAGTTACTTCAAGCAACTTGAATCCTTCAGGGATTCTCATGCATATGCCATGACTTATGGATCCATAGATGTAGGCCGTAACAGCATCCATTTGATGCATCTCTAATTCTTTTCACATTATGCCAGACTTACCAAAAATAATTGCATCCACCACAGGGGAGTATATCTATCTCCTCACAATTAATACCAAGTCGTTTGGGTAAAACCTTGTGCGATAAGCCGTGCTTTGTATCTCTCTATTATAATTCTCTTTTCGCACAAATACCCATTTTCAATCGGCTGGTTCCACACCATCTGGTGTACGGACTACAGGTCCGGATAGTATCTTGCTTCACAACGGACTACAGGTCCGGAAAATATCTCGCTTCACAAGCGATTCTAACACAACTTTAATCATGTTTCTCAATTTGGCCAATCATACTGCGCCTACATTCATCAATAGATGTAGGCTCATGATCCTCATTTTATTTCAAAATATTTAGCGCTATATAAAATAAATATTCCGTCGACGGTTATTTCACGTCGGTTCCATCTTATTCCTGACACTGTAATTGAGATCTCATCATACTCATTTATTTCAGGTACATGAGTTACTTCTGGAATTTTTATCAATTGTGTCAGGGACCTCTTCTGGAGGATTTTCCTCTTCTTGAGGGCTTTTAATATGAACCTCTACTGGAGGCCTTAATTTCTTACTGGGGTCATCTTATCTCTTTGCTCCTTTTTCTCTATCGAGAATTTTGTTTTCTTTTTGGAACCGAGTATATTCTACGCTTCTTGCGTACTTTAGAATCATTTGCATATTATACTTGTTCTTCTGGAACATTAATTTGAACAGGAGCATTTGCAGCTGGTATATAATATTTGGTCACTTTATTTGTCTGGCAATTGCATATCAATTTTCCTGCAAATGAATCATCTTTTGAATTTCAGGTTCACACTAATTTGTTTGAGGATCAACAATTATACATTGATAATAATATCTTGATCCAGCTGCTTATTTCCTCCTCCTTTTGTTGGGTAAACTTTGCATCTAATTAATAACCAACATACTCAACATATATTTCCAGTCTTCTTTAAGGACCTATTTTACTATGCTGTGGTGGAGCATTATATACTGTACAACCAATGGTTCGAAGATGGGAGATACTAGGTTCGTGACCATGAACCAATTAATGAGGAGATCTTATGATAACTTGTTGGCTTGATGCACACAAGTACTGCTGCATGTAAAATATCATTTTCTCAAACAATAATATTTCATTAAAAATGGTCTTGCAATAAATTGGAAAAATTCATCCAGATCGGTTTGGGTTTATTTCCAACGATATACATTATCCGTTGAAGAAATATACCAGTATTACCTAGACATATAGTCTTATAACATAATTAGAGATGTGTACCCGCAAGTGGCTTAATCATTAAAATAAGTGTGCACAATGCCGACTTGCGTCTAATAAGCACACAATAGACCATCTAGTCGATGCATCGTAAAAATTACCTAGGCCAACCTCATCTTAGGAAGGCCAAACAATTAATTTTCGCAGCAAACTAACACATGGAAATTCATTGATTGTAAAAACTTCCGGTTTTTCAATGAATAACCAAATAAATTTCGTGCAGCATTATTGATCCGGGATGGTCCATCCGGTCATGCCAAACAAGATATCCAATAATCAACTTCTAGTTGATCTCAGCTTCGGGCTGTGCAAACTGTGTATTTAGACACTTAAAATTGCTAGCTTCAGGCTAGTGCATTCCAGCTTCTGGCTGGATATGGTAAGTTTCAATTACTCGAATATTGTATATTTAATAACTTGAAATTGCTAGCTTCTGGCTGCTATATATGTGCCAGCTTCAGGCTGCTATACATGTGTCAATTTTAGGCTTATTTTTGCCACTCATGTCGAAAAAGATCAGAATTATTGGACAATAATTAAAGTAGTGACAAACTTTTCCAAAAACAAAACCTCGAAGATTGAAAAGTTTTGGAGTTTACTGACAAATAATGCAAAGTTTTAATTACCAAAAAATCTTCTGGATCTTTTCGGAGACAGAAAAAGGGTCCACATTTGAAGAACTGACACCTAACTGTCTAAGCTCAGGCTATAAGAAGGGAGTGGTAGAAATAGGAAGATTCAGAAAACTCAACAAGACAAGAAAAATGCCTTCCCCAGCTACGGTTTTCTTTGTTGAGGGTGCCTCTCTAGGAAGGAGGAATAGGTTAGCATATAGTATGGTGAATGAGCAACATGAGGAATTACCGAGTGAGCTTGCAAGAATTTCTTGTTTAGTTTTTGTTGATGAGCTATACTCATCTAGGTTCTTTGTGACTCCTATGGAAGAAACTTTCTTCCTGGAAGAACAAGGCAACTTAAAGGCTTCCTTTTATGGCTCAGCTAACTCTATTATGTTTTTCAAATCTGATAAACTGCAGGAATTTCAGCTAGAGCCTTCATGTCAAATATTAAATCAAAGTAGTTATTATCAGGTTTCAATGTTGGCTTGGAGTATCCCAAGAGTGTCTGGGTTACCACCTACATGGCCTAAGGTACGACTTCTACTATGGAATTGCAGGCGTGTAGCAAGAAGGTCCCAAGATTTTGTGCGGTAGGGATCTGAAGAATCAGTATAAGCAAGCCCAACATGGTACTGATTACTGAAACCTTGTGGCAACCTGCAGAGAATCATGGAGTAATTCCACTTTGTTTTCCTCCAAAGAATCGATTTGAGAAACCTGGAGAAAATAACATGGGTGGTATGTGGTTCTCTTAGAACGACGGTGTTAGGGTCAACATCAACAGTGAGGCTCAAAGTTTCAGGGTTAATGTTGTACCCAACAGATAAACAACTGTTTAAACTCATGTATGAGAACGATTCCTCTTTGTGAATGTTCTCTAGTTATGGATCCATTATGCAATAATAATATGCACGCTTTCTCTTAGCCTTGTATTTATAATCTTATTCATGGCCACATGCACAATTAATTATACTGTCTTATTCGCTTCAGGGAATAGAGTAGAGTCAATTCAACGGGATCCATAATAATATCTTTTATTACTGTAAGTGGGAGTTTCTGTACTCTTCAAGAGTATTTGCTCTTCCAGAGCGTAAATATATGATCTTCTAGAATATAGTAAAGCATGCGTTCTTCAGAAACATATTCAAATTTATGCTTTTCTAGAGCGTATAAATCTTTTTCTCATTTGGAGATTGTACATGTTATGTAAAATAGTTGACATCCACATATATAACTCTCCCCTTGGGTGTCAATTTGCATTGTCTCCAGGACAAATGCCTGAGCCATTATTCTACAAACGATTATAATAACAGTAAAGTAAACATAATAAAATAAAATATAACAAATAATAATTAACTAGAACATAAAATAAAAGCATTCAATAAAAATGACTTGTGCCTTCAGGGTAAGCAAGAACAATTTCCATCTTCTGGTGGTCGTATAATATCCATCTTCTGGTGGTCATATCTTTCTTCAATTTTCCTCAAAGATCTGCGGGATCTTTTGGCAGTAAGACATCCAGTCTTTGCTTTATTTTCTCCTTTATTGAGTCTTCTAGACTCTTCTATTTAGTCTTCCAGACTATTATCATTTAAATTTATTTTCACATTTAATGCCATAATAAATTTTTTCCAGAAATTTTAAGGGCCTCGGATACAAGTTTTGTAATATTAACATAATTCCAAAAAATAAAAGACTGAAATAAAATAAACATGGGCCTTTTTTAATTAGCCCAATTAAAATTAAATGACTGAAAAATAAAAGCAATAGGCCTTGTACTAGACCAATCAGAATGTAAATTAAAGCAAATAAATATAATGGGCCTTTTCATAGCCCAATAAATAACCGAAAATTAAAGGCAGCCTTTTATGAGCCCATTCGTAATTTAAATAAAAACATAAAATATGCTTACTCGATAAAGGCAGCTTAGCCGGCCAACAAAGAGATAAGGGGGCTTAGCCGGCCAATAAATGAAACGAGGCGGCTTTGCCGGCCAACAAAGAGATAAGGCGGCTTAGCCGACCAATATTGTATATTTCCAGATTTTATTTTCTGTTATTATTTTCTTTTTTTTAATCTGAAATATATATTTGCTGTTTTTTTTTAATATTAATAATGGACTGGGCCAAACTATGCAGCCCAGGTCCTTGTCCACAAAACAAGGGCCCAGACCAAGGTGACAAGCCCAATTTCACAGCCCAAGCCCAAGATATTAAATAGTGCAGCCCAGGCCCATAACAGTTATCTGCCTAATACATTAAATAGTGTAGCCCAGGCCCGTAACAGTTACTGGCCTAGGACGAAAACCCAGACCCAGCAGACCAGGCCCGCGACCCGTCGGGTCAGCCCGACCCATCCGGGTTGTCTTCTTCACCTCGCGAGTCGCGAGTTTCAGATGCGGCGCGACGCGGTTGGCGAGGGCGAGCGGGGCGGCGCGAGGTCGAGCATGTGCGGCGGCGGTGCAGGCGACAACGACAGCTGTCGTCGGTGGCGTCGCGGCAAGACCCGACTGCAACAGGCGGGACGGCGATGGCGGGTGGTTCTGCCCATCGGTCGACTCCGTCCAAGCAGCCACACGTCGAGACGGTAATGCGGCGCGGGGAGCAAGTCGCGGCAGCTGGTGCGCGCGGGGAGGAAGGCAGACCCGACTCAGCGGCAACGGGTCAGGGATCTCGTCGCCGGGTTTCTTCTTGCCGTCGGCACGTGGGGCGGCGGCGGTGGAAGCGGTAGACGCCGTCGAGGTCACGACGGCACGGCGACGGGTCCGGTGCCGGTGGTGAGACGAGCAACGGCCCGGAGCTCATCACGGTGAATAGTAACAGTGAGGTTGAGTTTGATGGTGCACTAGTTTTTTTTTTTTTCTTTGCTCTTGGGTTTGCTCAGTTGGTTAGAATCAAATCGTGCTGATAACGTGTTATAAATAACGTGTTTTATAGAAGAATTCATGAGGAAGAAATGGAGAGAGAGAGGAGCAGAAGGGAGAAGACAAAGGAGAGTTTTAGTTCTCATTCAGTGTAATACTTCACTGGGTACATGATTCTTTTATACACATAAATACAATAGGTAGGTGGCACAGGAAATCGTGACATTCACATTATTTACAACATCATCATTATTAATAAACTTTGTTGTTCTACGACACGAATTTAGCCGCATCAAGAAAATGTGCCTGGAATCATATAGATCTAGCCACACTACATCAGAAAAAATTAACCACAAAAACAAAGGCCCATCGCATAATTCTGCGAAACTAAAGACATAAATAACAAGTAAATAAGAAGTTAAACATTTACATTGAAGCGGCAAAAAGTTAGCATGGATCATCACGAAGATGGAGATGTTTCTTTATAGCTCCAATCTATTGTTTGGAATACTTGAAATAGATGAAGAAAGTACAAACGTCTCAGAAACCTCATCAAGGCATTAAACAAGAAACATATTAGTAATACAAATCTCTTCACAGGAACCAAGGATCCCTTGCATTGTGCGGCATCCATTCCCTTTGCAACTCTAACAGCAGGCGATCCTGCTACTACTACTACTCGTTTGTAGGCTTAACCCCTACCATCTCCTCCTATCACTGAAATTCAAGCCCCTTCCAAGATTTATACAGAATAAATCAATAATAACCATAACAACCCAAAAAAACAAACAACTAAATTTCTAAGGGAATTACCCTTCCGTTTGGGTTTGGGTTGGGCATCAGCAATCCACATCCATAGCCACTGGCTTGGGAGCTTCTAAGCTAATCCACTTCACCATCATTGCTGCCTTGTCTTGGCCACTTTTGGGCATGACATGCCAGTGCAACGTCAAGTTGAACTTCTTACCACGGAGGCCACTTCCTTGCACAAAGAAAGACCTTATTGGTTGTCATACCAACAAAATAGAAGCATCTAAGGCGGCCCATGAGCATGAATAACGATTCACAAAAAGAAGAGAAACTGTTTTGCAAGGAATATTAGCTTCAAAATAAACCTGAACTGGACATAATACCTGATCAACAAACCGATACTTATTTGCAGCCTGAATCCAAAAATTAGCGTGCTCTTTGGCAGGTATTATAGCATCTCAAAGTGACACCTCGAACAGAACACATAGAAGTAAGAAAGCGGTGAAAATTTGCTGGGGAAGAACATATAGAATGGCATGATCCATTTTTAACAAAGAAGACATGATCCGAGAGTCTGGACCAATAAACATGAAGAAGGCAACTGATTGTGCCCCTACCAAGGATCTCGCACTTTGTAACATGCACAGCTTATGCTGCTATGGTCTTCTGGAATTTATGGCCCAGAATTTTATCACATTTCCAGAAAGCTGAGAAAAACCTCCAAGCAAAAGAGCTCAACTGTACATCATATCTAAGATTTGAACCTCGACTCCATCTCTAAAATAGAAGAGTCGGATTGGCATTCTCAAATGGTAAGTGCTGTTTAACTTATGCGTGTTAAAGAAGTTTGAAACTTAACAATATATAGTTCTACATTTTTTGACAAAGAAGTGTAATAATACCTGGTTCAAAGAATTTTGTGCAGTTTCATACTCTGCCGCTACAAACACAAAAACCTGCAAAAAATCATGACAGTGACTGCATTTGAATCAACCCTTAAAGTGATTATCTCATATCAAAATCAGTAGCCAATAACAATTGACCAGAAGTTTGAAAAACAAATCAATCACATATGGTTGCCAACTTAAACTCAAAATTCTAGAGAAATGAACATAGAGATCTATGTAAATAAGGACTGAAAGTTAGCTGTAATATTCATTTGTGAGGCTGACCTACATTAGACATGATGGAATTCAATAAGCATCAAAATCCATTCTCCCCTGAATCATCACAGACCCTCAAGCTCACTCAACCCAAACATGATAACCAACAAAAGGAAAAATAGTTGGCGTATACACACCGGTGATTCTGAGAGTGAAAGAGGTGGTTTACGGGACATCCCACGTGCGAATTTTGCCGAACACCTTTCTATAGGGATAATAAGTTGTACTCTCTTATGTCTACTGAACATTATACATGTCATATACGCTAAAGGTAAGGCATTAATCTGTGTGTAAGAGATGCTATGTGTTGGAATGTAAGTGTGAGTGGTGAATCCCACATCGGAGAGAAAGAGGCCAAGTGTGTAACATATAAGTGAAGTGGACCCATGTACCCAATACCTTGAGGTTTTGGGTTACAAAGTGGTATCCTGGTCACGCTCATGGAACTCACTTGGGCCTCGCGTGTTGTCTCCCCAGTTTTCGGGCGACTTCCGGTTCTCAACATGTGGTAGCGAAGCCAATGGTTCGGCTGGGACGGAATGGTTTGCGACATGGTGATGCTCCCGTGGTTGCTGCCCACATGTGGAACAAAGAGCGGTTGGGCTCTTGGACCAAGCTCAGTTGGAGTTGTAAGGCGTGGCTCCGGATAAGAGTGGTATTGGCAGATTCAAACTTCTGAGTGGCTTTCCGGTCTGGGCCTAAGTGAAGTTTAGCTCTTGGAGTATCGGCAGACGCGCGCTCCTGGAACGCTTTTGGTGATGTTGCGAAAAGTTTCCGAAATGTTTCCGTTGAGTAACATATAAGTGAAGTGGACCCATGTACCCAATACTTTGAGGTTTTAGGTTATACAGTGGTGTCCTGGTCATGCGTATGGAACTCACTTGGGCCTTCATAGTGTCTCCCCAATTTTCGAGTGACTCCCGGATCTCAACACTTGGTAGCGGAGCGCAGGGGTTGTTTTTTGGTTCACAATCTAGGTTTTGAAGATGTCAAATTCAACATCTTCTTCAGCAAAGTATGAGATAGAGAAGTTTGATGGAGGTTCTAGTTTTAGTCTTTGGAAGATTAGAATGAAATCTTCTCTGGTATTGCAAGGATTGTGGAAGGCAGTTAATGAGAATTTTCCTAAAGGTACAACAGATACGGCGAAGGAAGATCAGAAGGAAAGGGCTTTGGGTGCGATTTTCATGTCTGTCACTGATCGTGTGCTTCGCGAGATTGATTCATCAGTATCTGCGAAAGAAGCATGGAAGAAATTGGAGGACAAGTATTCTGTTAAATCGCTGACAAATCGGCTTTATCTGAAGAAAAAGTTGTATACTCTCCGTATGCAAGAAGGTACACCTATAAGAAATCACCTTGATGAGTTTAATTCGATAATTATAGATTTGAAAAATATAGACATAATTATTGATGATGAGGATCAAGCCTTGATTATGTTATGCTCATTACCACCATATTATGAGTCCTTTGTTGATACATTGTTGTATGGGAAAGAAGGTGTTACGCTGGATGATGTCAGTAGTTCGTTGAAATCAAAGGAGCTCACAAAAAGTTTTCCAGATAACAGAACAGAAGGTGAGAGTTTGGTGAGTAGGGGAAGAGCACAGTATAAGGATTTCTCTAAGAAATCTAAGGCTAGGTCGAAGTCTAGAGCCAAGAATAGATTTTGTTATAAGTGTGGAGAGAAGGGTCACTTGAGATATGATTGTCCAATGTTGAAGAATAAGGGGAAGCAAAAAGATGAGAGTTCTGCGAATATTGTTGATATTTTCGTTAATTCTGATGACAGTGATAGAACAGGAGAGGTTTTGTCTGTGGGTTCTATTCATGGACAAAATTCATGGGTTCTTGATTCTGGTGCGACATTTCATATGTGTCCTCACAAGCATTGGTTTGCTACATACAAACAGATGAGTGGGACTGTCCTCTTGGGCAACAATAATTCATTGTCAGTGGAAGGGATTGGTCACATCAAGTTAAGAATGTTTGATGGTGTTGTTAAAAGCACTGAGTGTTGGCATGTTCCCCAGATGAAGAGGAATTTAATTTCTCTTTCAACATTGGATGATCAAGGATACAAGTTTCATTCTGAAAATGGGATCCTAAAACTGTGCAAAGGCTCTATGGTACTTATGAAAGGAAAATTGGAATCTAGACTGTATTTTCTTCAAGGTAGTGTGGCTTCAGGGGAAGCTGCTGTTGCGTCAGGGAGTAGTCATCTTGGTAAGTCTCAATCGTGACATTTACGTCTTGGTCAAATGAGTGACAAAGGATTATCTGTGTTGAAGAAGCAAAACTTGCTGGATGGGTATAAAAATGAAGCTCTAGGATTTTGTGAACACTGTGTGTTTGGTAAACAAACTAGGGTGAAATTCAACAAGAAGGCAGAACACAAGACCAAGGACAAGTTAGATTACATACATTCTGACTTGTGGGGTCCGAACAGAGTTCCTTCTAAGAATGGTGCGAGGTATTTTATGACTTTGATTGATGATTATTCTAGGATGGTGTGGGTGTATTTTCTGAAGACAAAAGATGAAGCATTTCCAACTTTTGTTAAATGGAAGACGATGGTTGAGCGACAGATCAAAAGAAAAGTTAAGCGTCTTCGGACTGACAATGGGTTGGAATTTTGTAACAGTGTGTTCAACGATTTCTGCAGCAAAGAGGGAATAGTGAGACACCGCACTTGTGCAGGAACACCTAGCAGAATGGTATTGCAGAACGTATGAACAGAACGCTTTGTGATAGAGCATGAAGTATGCTTTCACATTCAGGTGTAAGCAAAAGTTTTTGGGCTGAAGCTATCAATACAGCTTGTTATTTGGTTAATAGGTCTCCATCGACAGCTATTGAGTTGAAAACTCCTTTTGAAGTATGGTCCGGTTCTCCTGCTGATTACTCTAATTTAAGAGTGTTTGGTTGTCTTGCATATGCTCATGTGAGGGATGGTAAACTTGAGCCGAGGGCAAGAAAATGCATATTTCTAGGATATGCATCTGGAGTAAAGGGTTACAAGCTGTGGTGTACAGATACCAAGTCTCCAGGTATGATTATTAGCAGGGATGTTGTATTTAATGAGTCTGCCTCACTGGATGGTCAAAAGGAGAAGACAATAACAGAAACAAACCGCGGTGTCAGAGAACAAATTGAGCTTGAGATTGATATTCCACAAGTTCAGCCTTGTAATACAGTTGTGGAGAAGGTGCAAAATCTTGCTGTTGATGATGCACCTGTACAACAACAGCAAACGTATAATATTGCCACAGGTAGATCAAAGATGCAAACGAAAGTACCAGCTACGTATGCGAATGTTGCTGATGCAAATCTTATTGGTTATGTAAACCTTGTAGAATTTGCATTGTCAGTTGCAGAAACAATTGATGTGCAGGAGCCTAATAGCTATAAAGAAGCTATTGCTAGCACGGATGCTGATCAATGGATTGGTGCTAAGGGTGAACAGATTGAGTCTCTTCATAAGAATCAAACATGGAAGCTTGTTCCATTACCGAAAGGACAGAAGGTAGTAGGCTGTAAATGTGTTTTCAAGAGGAAAGAAGGAAATCCGGGGGTTAAAGCACCTAGATACAAGGCAAGGTTAGTAGCTAAAGGTTTTGCACAGAGGGAGGGGATAGACTATAATGAAGTATTTTCTCCAGTGGTAAAACACAGCTCTATCAGGGTCTTATTAGCTATGGTGGCTCTTCATGACTTAAAGCTAGAGCAGTTAGATGTAAAAACTGTATTCTTGCATGGTGAGTTGAAGGAGCAAATTTATATGCGTCAACCTGAGAGATTCAGCACTCCAGGTATGGAATACCATGTTTGCTTACTTAAGAAGTCCTTATATGGTTTGAAACAGTCTCCTAGGCAGTGGTATAAGAGGTTTGATACATTCATGGTTCGTAGTGGCTTTACTCGAAGTGCATATGGTAGTTGTGTGTATCATAAGAAGCTTGGAGATGATTCTTTGGTGTATTTACTGTTGTATGTGGATGACATGCTCATTGCTGCTAACAGTATGTCAGAGATTACCGTATTGAAAAAGCAGCTTGGTGAAGAGTTTGAGATGAAGGATTTGGGTGCAGCAAGGAAGATTTTAAGGATGGAAATCACAAGGAATAGAAGTGTTGGGAAGCTTATGCTTAGTCAACAGTCCTATGTTGAGAAAGTTCTCCAGAGATTTAATTTAGCAGGTGCATGCTTCTGAGTGGCTTGGCTCCGCGGCCTAAGTAAAGTTGTAAGTCGTGGCTCCCGATGGAATTAGCTCTTGGAGCATCGGCAGATGCGCGCTCCTGGAACAGGCTTGATGGCAGAGTGGGCTCTTGGTGATGTTGCAAAAAGTTTCCGAAATGTTTCCGTTGAAGGGGGAGTAGACCCGATGATGTCCGATATGGAAGAGTCTCACACTTGAGGGGGAGATTGTTGGAATATAAGTGTGAGTGGTGAATCCCACATCGGAGAGAAAGAGGCCAAGTGAGTAACGTATAAGTGAAGTGGACCCATGTACCCAATACTTTGAGGTTTTGGGTTACAGAGTGGTGTCCTGGTCACGCGTATAGAACTCACTTGGGCCTCGCGTGTTGTCTCCCGGTTTTCGGGCGACTCCCGGTTCTCAACACTATGTTTGTCCCTTACCAATTGCAGTTTTCAAGGTGATAACCTCACCGCCTTTTGTTTTTGCAGGCAGCATCCTGGACAAAATGAATCTTACAACAATTATGATGACCTAAAGGCGAGATGTCTCTTCCTTTGCATGCCTCTTATAAGCATTTGTAATGAATGTTATAAACAAATGAAAGTTGCCTTTTGCAGATTCACTTCCGCAGAGAGCATTTTCTATGCGAGGATGAGGGCTGCCTTGCCAAAAAGTTTATTGTTTTTCAAATTGAAGCAGAGATGAAGGTAATTTTTCAAGTAGTTGTGGTATTTTTTTTTGTCCTGTATGTATCCTGTCTTACTGAAGCCATCAGGTTTAGTTCTTTTTCACTGCCTTTTAGCTGCTGGGCTTTCTATCCATTTAACCGTATTCTATCTTTCAGAGACACAATAGAATTGAGCATGGTGCTCTTCAGGTGTGTATTATCGCCTAAGCACATTTCTTTCTTCGAATTGTTCTTGCTTTGCTTTTTGTCTGTTCATATTGATTCATGCATTCATAGCTAAGTTGCTTATTGTTCCACTGCTTATAATGTACTAACGTATTTTCTTGCATAAGATACCAACTGGCTTTCGATATCGTCCGGGAAATGAACAAGATCGCCATCATGGAAGGGGTCAAACATTCCATCGAGATCAGTCTGATAATCAACTCTCTATAGCATTTCAAGCTAGGCTGGAGACAGCTTATTCAGAAAGGTCATCGCATGATCCGTCAGTGTCATCCAGTGCACAAATAATTTCTGATGCAGGTGATAGTGATATTTATCCAATAATTCCGCCTTCTGAATCATTAACAACAGACTCTGAAGCATCATCAATATATTAAAGGTGCACCTTCGGCAGAATCTTTTTTCCCTCCTCTCTCCTCGTGGGTCAAAGCAGCAGTCAGCAGAAATCTAGACACGAGTCAGGAGGTTTGTCCAGTAATTAACTCCATGGCAGTACACCTCTGGCGTCAGAACAACAGAAACACGTCTGTTGTCAATTCTTCTCCGACATGGCCTGCAGCTGGCCGTGGACGTGCATCAAGTAGCTCCCTGCAACAGAATCCATCCTGTAGTCAACGCATCAACTTCAAGAGGTTCTACCAGACCTCCAATGCCTGGTTATGCATGTTTAGGCTCAGGCTCAGGGTCAGACAATCATAGTGCAAACAAATCTTTAGTGGAAAAGATACGTGTTGCACTTGGACATGATGAGGACAGGTATAGTTTGTTCAGAGACATATCTAGATAGTATTGTCAAGGTTCAATTGATGTTGTACAATACCTGGATTATATGGAATAAGATGGTTTATCATATCTTGTTTCTAGACTTGGCTAGACTCTGTCCTGATGCTCAGAAGCAGAAGGAGCTGGCTTATCAGTAGTGTTAAGACACCGCAGTGACAAAGCAGACCTCTGGAAGAGGAGGTAGAAGTCCTATCAGAGGATGGATATCGAGCTCCAAAAGGCAAGGCAAGTCAAGCATTATAATAGGCAAACAGCGAGCAGAGATGAGGATTTCGCCGTCAACGCGGGTTGGATCCAATCAAAACGTTAAGGATGGGAGTGGTGCAAAATAGGCAGAAAAAGAAAACCTCAAACGTTAAGGATGGGCTTTGGTGGTTGGCTTTGGGTGTAGCATCATTAATTGGTCTTGGTAAAAGCCTTTTCTATGCGCTACTTACTCGGTTTGTACCTCTTTCTTTCTCTGTGCATTGTATCTTTTATAGACCCAAGAGGACTATATTTCAAACATTTCCCTGAAAATTGTACTTCAACTCTTCATTGAGAAGTAGAATAAGGTCACACGAACCAGCCTCCAGAGAAATCCGGAATGCATTAAAACAAATTCTAGAATGTTGCTGTGAGGCAGTAGGAATCCAAAATAATCTCCCCATTCCCCACTAAAGACCTCATTATCAATTTTGTACTTCGAAAATAAATTGGTATCTGATTCTAGGATTGGCTTTTACTATATGTCTTTCTGTAATGAACTTGATGCATGAATATGCCTTCATCTTTGCTTTAAGATTTAAGCATTGTTGGAAAAAATTGGAGTATAACACATAACCTGAGGCGTGCTAGGCACTGTCCTAAAGGAATATTTTGCCTATGGCAAAGTTCCCCCAGGATTCAACAGGTTCCTCTGCTTATAACGGCAGGACCTCAGAAACTACCAAGAATAAAATGAACCCAGCACTATATATAAAGAAACACTAGAGAGGAGAGGAGAAATAGCTCAACACTTGTTGTGCATTTTTTTGGTGTATCTCCAACAAAGAGCTAGAATGCTCTATTTATAGGGTGGGAAAACCAACTCACCACAAAGCATTTAAACCAGGAATTAAAACATAATTTAATTTCAAAATTAAATGGATTTGTAAAAACAATGTGCCAAATCATTTGGCTAATAGCATTTGATTGTGTAAAGCTGTCAACATTCAAAACCAAGAGTAAATGCCAACATTCAGATGATTAAGAGCATTAAATTTTGATTTGAAAGAATTCAAAGGTTAATGTATTTGAAAAAACGGTTACTGGGCAAATCATTTAAATGGAAGATAATCTTTTGAAATACTTTTTATTTAAAAATCCCCCACATATTTCAAAAGAAATATAAATGTCCTCTCATAAACAAAAAAAAAATAAAATAAAATCGTTGGGTTCTAAATACTAAAGAGTGTAATACATCAAACTTGGTGTCCGTAGACTATGAACCAAGCCTAGACCGATAAGTCTTAACAAGCCGTGTCTATCATTGTAACAAAATGGTTACTATGAACTGAAAAACACTTTGGCAAGTCAATGTTCTTACCAATCATATTACACCCGCACAATTCTTGGTGTTATCGCGGTTTTGTGCATTTCGGCCGTGCGCGTGCCTGGAAATTCTTGAGTGCTCTAGAGGTGTGCTTGGAAATACAACCTCATAGGAACGGCTCCATTCCACACTCATATAGGTGATCTCATCAAGTGTATGCTGCAAGTTATACACCCACCCGTAAGGGGTATGAAGATCATTAAGAGTCTAGCTCATCCTCTCGATCAATGCAGTTTAGTACTATTTCTCACACCATAGGAAGGGACAAAAGTACAGTACTAGCAGAATTAATCAGTGACTTGTTAATACCCATATGAACTTGTTTCACGGGATCTCCGATCACGCAGGTTGGGTTACCATCACTAATTGATTTCAGACAGGCATAATGAAATCCCATTCCCCTCGATGTTTCGTTTATTAATTCTCTTCCCGGGAGTTTGTCAGGTGATCGGCCAAATCACTTCTAATTTCACATAATATATGGAAATTTTATTCCATCCCTCAATAACGTTATTTTACTAAAAGTACTAGTTATGTGTGTCTATTTCTCCTTTCAGAATTTATTCTGTTTATGTTGTCTATTGCCTCTTTGCAATCACAATGCATAGACACAATCATGTTGGTTTTATTCCAACGGAATATTTGCTAAGAAATTTCAATCACTTAGCCTCAAAGTTAGCTAATTTTAGTAAAATATTCTCAGTCTCAATCTTTCAAAATTCACAATTTTTGTGAACAATGACATAACATCAGTGAACTTTACTCTATATGAATTAACATAATTCATTTGACATCATTGTACTCTCTATAAGTACAATAGAAGTCCACCATAATATATACCAAAATTTTATGGTATATCTCAAATAATGTTTATGCCTGCACAAAGCAGCCCCATAACCATATTTGTGATTGTATATATATCGACGGATTAATCCGTCCACAATTGCAACAAATTCTCAACAATTTGTGCATACTCATGCAGAGTTATCGAATCTCTTCTAAATTTAATTAGGATTTATATTATAAGGGGATACTCACTAGCCAAAACTAGTACGACATCAAAGTGTCCAAACTTCTTAAGAAGTTCCTATATTTATAATAGCATTAAGCTACCACCTTCCCTTATAAATTTAAACCATACACAATACTTGCTTCACCATATATTAAAATTTAAAGCAAGAAAAATACTTCGATAACAAATATAACAACTACATTGTTATATCACACAAATGAATAAAATCATTATTTCATACACAATCAATTATGTATGGGTTCATCAAAATTCTATGGTGCTAAAATTAAGCATCTTTATATACTATTTTGTTTTCACAAAATTCTCGAGTTCACGAAAAAATCATAATTAGTTAGCACCCAATCAAAATCTCATTTGACTTGATCAATTTTAAAACCAAGTGTACGAAGTTTTTACAGAAAGTGTATTAAGAAGGAAGAGTTTTAATTCCTTTATTTTTGGGGGTGTAAAAATTTTTAAAGTTCGGTGAAGAATTTCTATATATTAAATTAAGAAGTGATTCGTAGAATGATTTTCTACTGTTGAAAATATTCATGAGATTTTTTTATAAATAAACCCATAGCACATAGAATAAGAATACTTTCACATAAATTATTCAACTAATGATAACTCTTATAAAATCTTGATTACAAAAGCTCTTTAATAAGCACATTAATTTTTGTTTTTTATACAAAAGCCAAATTACACATTAATCCCAAATTTTCACAATAATATCATATAAATTTAATTCATATGATCATAAGGTACATATGAAAGCCAAGGTTAATTCAAATGTGAGTTTTAGAAAAATTTATTTATTCCAAGAATTTTAATAATTCTGGAATCTCAAAGACAAACTTGTCTTTCTTCATCCCTTACTAGAGTGTAAGAGGAAACCGCTTATGGTAGTATCTTAATGCACCATTCAATTTTTATTATGGACTACAAGACATGAGTCACATAGTTTTATTTACTCATATTTACCACAAAATATTTTTTTTCGAGAAATGATCACAATTCTAATATCATCTCCTGAATCAAATCAAATTTTGACTTAGGAGGATTTTCATTTCTCATCCTATTTTTATAAATAAAATCATTTGGCTCATTCACAAATAGAATAAGTACATTTACTTAAATCGGGATTAGACATCAAATAAGGCTTGTAATCAAAATTTTATTAGAGGACATACCTTTCACTAGGCTAGCTTTTATTCTTTTCCCCCATATGTGCAACCTCGCCTTTTAGTTTCTCTTCCACCATTAGCTTTGTAAAAGCATAAATCAACAAAAAAAACTTTGTAAGAACGATGTTCATAAGAGAAAACTAAAGAAGAAGAAAATAAAATATTCCTTTAGATTGTTGGAAAAAATTGGAGTATAACACATAACTTGAGGCGTGCTAGGCACTGTCCTAAAGGAATATTTTGCCTATGGCAAAGTTTCCCCAGGATTCAACAGGTTCCTCTGCTTATAACGGCAGGACCTCAGAAACTACCAAGAATAAAATGAACCCAGCACTATATATAAAGGAATACTAGAGAGGAGAGGAGAAATAGCTCAACACTTGTTGTGCATTTTTTTGGTATATCTCCAACAAAGAGCTAGAATGCTCTATTTATTTATAGGGTGGGAAAACCAATTTACCACAAAGCATTTAAACCAGGAATTAAAACACAATTTAATTTGAAAATTAAATGGATTTGTAACTACCATGGTAAATGCACTCAACGGCAATAAAAAGTAAAAACAATGTGCCAAATCATTTGGCTAATAGCATTTGATTGTGTAAATCTGTCAACATTCAAAACCAAGAGTAAATGCCAACATTCATATGATTAAAAGCATTAAATTTTGATTTGAAAGAATTCAAAGGTTAATGTATTTGAAAAAACGGTTACTGGGCAAATCATTTAAATGGAAGATAATCTTTTGAAATACTTTTTATATAACAAGCATCAGATAGACTCAATTCTTGTGAATTTTAGGGCACTTACCTAGCTAGAATGAAATGCTAGACATTTTCTAATTTATGTTACTCATTCTCTCTTACCTGAGCTTGAACATTTGCTCAAATTTTTAACATGTTTGGGTAATTATACAAATCAGTCCATTGATGAAATTTGTTTCTTTCCTAATTACTATAGGTTCTCTGGACTGCACACATTGGTAATGTATTTGGGCCCACATATTGCTCTATTCACATTGAAGGTTGTACAGTGTGGCCGGATTGATATTAAAGAAGCTCCATATGATACAATTCAATTTAACAGCGGTCCTTCATGGCTAGAGAAAAACTGCAGTGCATTTGGACCTCCACTATTTTCATCATGGGAAGGTTCGCGAGTGCCACTGACCAGGATATTGCCTCAGATTCAGTTACAGGCTGTTTTATGGGGCATTGGAACTGCACTAGGAGAGCTTCCTCCATATTTCATATCTAGAACTGGTACTTTGACTTTTAAGTTCTGTTCCAGTTATTCTTATTTGGTTGCTGAAGTGTAGCGACCTGCTGTCACTGCTAGCTTGGATTTCTTTCAAATGGTATATTACTGAACCTTAAATTTCTGAAATTCAATGCAAATGGCAGTAGTCCTTGTGGTGTTACTTTGAGCTTGGATTCCACACACCCTAATAAGGTTTTACTTTGAGCTTTTTCAGCATTGAAATGTTTATTCCAATTATGAAACCTTCTCAGAATTGACATCACAGTGGTTCTCTGATTTTATAACTGTTTTCCTATTTCTACATGTAACAGCCACTAGCTAGATTCCTTGCCCATGAATTTAGTTGGTTTAGTTCTAATACCAATTGCTTCTGCAGCTAGCTTGTCAAGTAGCATGTTGGAAGTTGTAAAGGAAAGAGATTCATCTGCAGAAGACAGCACAATCATAGCCAATCACATGAAGCAGATGAAGTGCTGGTTACTTTCACATTCACAGTACCTAAACTTCTTCACAATTTTAGTTCTTGCTTCGGTAATTCTCATCTTACCATTTCCTCTTTCTGGTAACAAGCTTATGAATAATAGCAGTAATTCCACTTTATGTAGTGAGACCAGAGGCAGCAGAAAAAAAACTGAAATCTGTCTTTTCATATTTTTCATACCAATGAATAAACTGGTCGTGACTTCCTATTATTTCCTATGCAGAATTGAGATTGTCGTTGTTTTCTTTCACATGATACGATCTCCTTATATCCCTAGTCTCTGGTCTAAAACTTTCAGAAATCTGGTCAAACTTTCTATTTTCCTGACCAAGTGGCATGTTGTAGGTGCCAAATCCTCTTTTTGACCTTGCTGGTATGATGTGTGGGCAATTTGGAGTACCATTTTGGGAGTTTTTCCTTGCAACATTAATAGGCAAGGCAACCATCAAAACTTATATTCAGGTATGAAAACTCTGATGATGACACTGCGTACCTAACTATGCACTTAGGCATACTTACACTGATGCTTGCACAGGCACAGATTTGTGCAAAAAGAATTTAGAGTAGAGAATTGTTAAACAGCAGGTATCATATGAGATGGTAGTCTCAGTTTTGTCCACTTGGTATCACTGTTGACACTAGTTATGTCACTTTGTATCTGTGCAGACAGCTTTTATCATCTCAGTTTGCAATCATCAACTTCTTGACCTCGTGGAAAACGAATTGATCTGGTTGCTTGGTTTTGTTCCCGGGCTCGTGGACATCCTTCCAAACCTTGTTCTGAAGCTACAGGCCATCAGAAACAAGTATATGGCACCCATGCCTCCAATTGCACACACTGAGGTAAGAACTGCATAGGAAACAGACTAAACATTACCATCCTCATTTACGCGCTGCCATCAGTTTTTATGCTTTGCAAATGTATCCAAATGTACTTGAAAATGCTCTCTGTAGCATTTGCATGTCCTAGTATATAAAGACTTGCAGAGTCCCATTTTATTTGGAAGGGAGATACAGTGGAGCCTAAGACAGTTTTTGATGGAGGGTTTAAGTTGCCTCGTCTAGATATGGTGTATTTAGGTCATTACTGGTACTCCTTATTCATCTGAGGCATGACACGTTCTACATTAATTTTTTCAGGTGGAGAAGGAGGGCTTGTCTTTTGCTTCGATCTGGAATACTGTCATATGTCTCATGCTTATCAGCTTCCTCTTTAAGATTGTGACAGCTACTGCTCAGGGATTTCTCAAGGAACAACATGCCACTCAACCCAAAAAGTGTTCCTTATCTTATTCTCCAACGCCGAACTTGTAAGCCTTTTTCCCTTAATGGAATGGTTTCTTATCAGTATGCGCCTTCCACTTTTCTTTTTGGAGTACTGCAAGAGGTTAGCAAAGAAGCTTACTTGGAAAAGTTCTTTGAGCTTACTTTGAAAAAGTCTTTTGCTTCTTCATTAGTGAAGGAGACCTCTATGTGTTTAACGACTCATGATCAATGACCTCTGCTTTGGTCTTACTGCTATTTACCTGCTAACGTGGACTTATTCTTACCCAGACCAAATAAAGGGACTATAGTGGCACCTAATAGAAGATAAAAGAAAAAAGAGAATTGCGCAGAGTTATTCGGATTTTGGATATCTCCAGTGCTGAGGCTGCCAATCATTAAGTTTGTAGCTCCCTTCGTCATCTTTGGATCATAGCTTTCTACTAAAATTCTCTGCATGGCACTTGTAGAATATAAATGGAACAAAAATGATAATTATCTATGCAAATTTCCTTGCACTCATGGTGGCTGGGATCTTGCCAATGTAATTTGATATTCAGAACAAAGGAAAAGGACACTTTAGCAATAAAGTTGAGCTCCAATGACCCTTAATGGATGAGTTCAGCTCGATTAATTGAAGATTAAGTTGGAATACGACTGCAATTAGCTGTTCAAACAAATAATAGACACGGTCAATACAGACCCTCTGCAAACACTTAAATGGCAACAACATGATCATGGTCTAAAGTCAGGCTGAAGAACTAGAGCTCTGGCACTGACAAGTTTACCTTTCATTTCATTCTTAATCACAAATTCATGCACGAGAAATTGTAAATACATGCTCATCTGAGCTAAAGTTGATGGACAATTTAATATATACAAACTTTATTGCATCAATAGATAAGGCACAACTAGAACATGGAGACAGATATTGGAAACGTTGCTTTCAGCAATCGAGGGAAAGATATGGTACTTCTGTAGTAGCGTCACCAGAATACGAAGAGTCACAACTTCATTCTTGGATTAATGAGTAATTTCCCCACCAGAAAGTACAATATGCTGCTACGATCTTGTCCTTTATCTACTTGGAAAAAAGGAATTAACTTCTGCATTCCATGTCTGTGTTTATGCAACAGTAAATGCAGATGATGGAGTTTATTAATTAATGTTCGATTAATGATTGCTAATAATTATTTCCTTTCTTCTTTAAAGGAAGCAGAGGGTGGTTGTGGTGGTTCAGCGGCCTCCATGGTAACTTCTGGTGGCTCCTTGCTAGAATGGGGTGACGAGTTTTGGCCTGAGCCTGCTGCCAGTGCCACCATAGAGATTTCAGGCGGATCATTGCTGGGAGGGGCTGGCAGGCCTTGGCCTGTGCAGATGACCGTTTGGGAGCGTTCTTTCTTTCACTGTTTTATCTGATGATATCTAGAGTTAAATTGGGATACTTCTTCTAATATGGACTTCCTTTAATGATTCATTTTCTAATACATCATCTCATTAATATGACACCAAATAATGCCATGAGCCCATCTCTTACCCAACAAGGAAGAATTTGCTATTTTACTTTTTTTTTTCTCGAGGAAGTATTTGTTGGGGAAACTCAGGTAAATTCCCCCTACAACAAACTAGTGAATTGAACTGATTCGATAATTCTCAGGAAAGATGGCCTAGCCTATCTCCTTAGACAGAATTATCATTCCAAGATAAATCCCCAGGAAAGACTGGAGGAACAGTGGTTCACTTAAAACCCAGCCTCCTAGACAGGACTCACTTGCACAGTGTTATAATTCACAACCTATACCCCACAAAGGCGGCTTAGCCGACCAACAAATAGAACAAGGCGGCTTTGCCAGCCAAGAAAGAGATAAGGCGGCTTAGCCGGCCAATGTTGAATACTAAACAAATAAACAAATGCGGAAAAATAAAGGCGGAATGATAAAGAAAGAACACACTCAAAAATTGTTAACGGAGTTCGGCCAATTTTGCCTACGTCTCCGGAGCACCACTAGAAAAGGGCCTGCTCTTTTTACTAGGAGAAGAGTATTTAGTACAATTGTTAGGATACAATTATACTCTAATATTTGGGATGATTTACTAAGGCAAGGGGGAGTTCTATTTATAGCAACCCCCCCCAAGCACTTTCTCCACGATGTGGGATAGAATAAGCAACACTATTCCAACAAATCTCCACCTTGTTGCTATTCAAATCCCACCAAGTACTAATCTTCTCAACCAAATAAAGAACAACCTTCATAGTGCTTCCAACTTGTGCCAACTGGCACCATCTCAAAAGCGCAGGATATTGACCAAGTCTAAACAATGTTCAAACTTGGCCCTAGTCACCACCTTGGTCATCATATCTGTAGGATTCTCTGTCGTCAAAATCTCTTGGAGAAGTATCTCTTCTTCTTCAAGAATTTCCCGCACAAAATGATAGCGAACATCAATGTGCTTCGTCCGTGCATGAAAGACTTGATTCTTCGCCAAATGAATAGCACTCTGACTGTCAGAATATACTACAAGTTGTTTTTGACCAACTCCCAAGTCTTTTAGCAACCCATGAAGCCAAATCGCCTCCTTTACAGCTTCTGTAATAGCCATATACTCTGCCTCTGTAGTAGACAAAGCCACCGTTGACTGTAAAATGGACTTCCAACTAACTGGGGCTTTTGCTAATGTGAACAAATAGCCCGTTGTCGATCGCCGCTTATCCAAATCTCCTGCATAGTCTGAATCACAGTATCCAACCACTCCTTGACCGAGTGATTCATCCTGCTCAAACATTAAACCAACATCTACGGTATCTTTGAGATACCGAAGAATCCATTTCACAGCTTGCCAATGACCTCTGCCAGGATCATGCATATATCTGCTCATAACACTAACAGCTTGTGAAATATCTGGTCTTGTACACACCATCGCATACATCAAGCTTCCAACTGCATTGGCATATGGGATCTTTGCCATGTACTCTCGTTCTTCTTCTGTCTGTGGAGATAACTGGCTGCTAAGTTTCAAATGAGGGGCAAGTGGAGTACCTACAGGTTTTGATTCCTCATTCATACCAAAACGTTGTAGTACTTTCTTTAAATACTGCTTCTGTGTCAGCCAAAGCTTGCCTCTCTCTCTATCCCTGCTTATCTCCATCCCGAGAATCTTTTTGGCTTCTCCCAAATCCTTCATCTCAAACTCTTTACTCAACTGTGCCTTTAGCTTGTCAATTTTAACTTGGCTCTTTGCAACTATCAGCATGTCATCAACATATAAGAGTAGGTAGATGTAGGACCCATCTTGAAGTCTGCTCAAATACACACAATGGTCGTATTTACTCCTTGTGTATTTCTGACCCAACATAAATTTATCAAATCGTTTGTACCACTGCCTTGGAGATTGCTTCAATCCGTACAACGACTTGTCTAGTTTGCACACCCAAATCTCTTTACCAGCAGCTTTGTATCCATCTGGCTGAGTCATATAGATTTCCTCTTTTAAGTCACCGTGTAAGAACGCGGTCTTCACATCAAGTTGAGCTAGCTCCAAATTCAACTGTGCTACCAAGGCCAACAGAATTCTAATGGAGGAATGCTTCACAACTGGAGAAAATACTTCATTATAGTCAATTTCTTCCTTCTGAGCGTAGCCTTTAGCCACCAATCTTGCCTTGTAGCGAATATCATTCTTGTCAGGAAATCCTTCTTTCTTTGCAAATACCCATTTGCATCCAATTGCCTTCTTTTCCTTCAGTAGTTGTGTCAACTTCCATGTCTTGTTCTTCTGAAGAGATTTCATCTCCTCCTCCATAGCATCTTTCCATCTACTACTTTCAGAACTTCGAATGGCTTCTAAAAAAGTGGAAGGAACATCATCAATGACTGGAAGTGCATAGGCCACCATTTCAATAAGACGTTCTGGTTTTCGACTTTCTCGTCTTGTTCTTCGAACGGCAATTGACTCCGTCTGCTGTGAAGGTTCTTGGGTTGGAACCTATTCTTCATTAGACTCTTCTTCTATCAATTGAGAGTCACTATTTGTATTTCTAGCTGGGATCACCATGGTCTGCTCAAGCTCCACCTGCTTTGGAACACACTCCACCTGCTGTGAAGTATCATCAGCTTCTTGATTCACCTTAGTCAACATGGCAGATTCATCAAAGGTAACATCTCTGCTGATAACTATCTTCTTTGCTTCTAAACACCAAAGACGGTATCCCTTCACTCCAACATTTAGACCCATAAACAGAGCCTTCTTTGCTCGTGGATCCAACTTTGATTCATTCACATGATAGTATGCAATAGAACCAAACAGATGCAAAAAATCATAATCCGTAGCAGGTTTCCCAGACCAAACTTCCAAAGGGGTCTTGCCATCTAAAGCAGATGATGACAATCGATTAGCAAGATGTTGAGCATATGTCACAGCCTCAGCAAAAAAATTTCTGCCTAGCCCAGCATTAGACAGCATACAACGAACTTTCTCCACCAATGTCTTGTTCATACGCTCTGACACCCCATTTTACTGTGGTGTTTTCCTAACTGTGAAGTGTCAAACAATGCCACAATCTTGGCATACCTTTAGGAAAGGATCACTCATATATTCTCCACCATTATCTGTTCGGAGAACTTTAATCTTCCTCCCTGTCTGGTTTTCAACTTGAGCTTTCCACTTAAGGACAATTCCAAGCACCTCATCCTTCTTCTTCATCGTAAAAACCCACACTCTTCTGGAAAAATCATCAACAAAGGTGACAAAATAGTGCCTACCTCCAAGAGATGGAGTCTTGGAAGGTCCCCACACATCTGAATGCATGTAGTCCAAAATCCCCTTGGTATTATGAATAGCAGTGCCAAAATTCACTCTTCGTTGCTTTCCCAAAACACAATGCTCGCAAAATTCCAATTTGCAAGTCTTTGTACCTTTCAACAATCCCTGCTTTGCAAGAATCTGCAAGGATTTTTCACCAGCATGTCCCAAACGCATATGCCACAGCTTTGTTGTCTCTGCATCCTTTTTGCTTCCAGAAGTTGCTGCTGCTACTGCCCCAATCACTGTACTACCTTGGTAGTAATACAGATTGTTCTTCCTCACTCCTTTTAACATCACCAAAGCTCCTGACGTTGCTTTAAGAATTCCATCCCTGATAGTGACAACTAGGCCTTTTGATTCTAAAGCCCCCAAAGAGATGAGATTCTTCTTCAACTCTGGAACATATCGAACATCTCTCAAAATTCTGGTGGATCCATCATGATTCCTCAGCTTGATTGAACCTATCCCGGCTGTTTTACATGGATTGTCATTGCCCATATAAACAACCCCACCATTGAGCTCTTCAAACT
>JAKUCV010002953.1:8110-58425 GCA_028386065.3 Turnera subulata
TCGGAGTTCAGACACAGACACTTCAGCAGGTAGTTGTGCATCATCTCTCGGTGGGATCCATAGGGCCATATGCATGTTATTTTCTACCTTGATCTTTATTATTACTTTCACCTTCCGCTGCTTGAGTAATAATTCGAGATGTCATAAATATTTTACATTTATATCGGCGGTTTGCCGGAGTTTAATTTTGTGATATTATTTCGGCGTGATGCCGTGGTGGCTTACGACTTGATAAGCCGATTGATCTCATTTATTTTTATGACATCTCGTTGCTAATAAATTTTTATGGAAAATGTTTGTATGCTGAGGCATCGGTATTCGTATCCCGGGTTACAAGAGTATTTTGACTATTCTCTTTCATTTAATTACTATATTTTATTAAATTGGGATACGGGCCTCCACAGTTGGTAGCGGAGCGGGCTTCAGATCCTTGATTTTAAAAAAGAAATGTGACTTTGAATTTCAAGTGATTTACGTGTTGAAATCGGTTTCCTATTTCTGAAACTCAAAAGTGTTTTGACTTATTTTGCATTCATATAGGCGTTATTATGGATCCACCGCAAGACCGGCACAATGCTGATTGGCAGGATGAACTCACTAGCCATGTTTCCGACTCTGTGTCAGTAATGCCAGTCCCGGATGGTCAGGGAAACGTTGGTGCAGCAGTAGCACAGAATGCAGTGCCATTAGTACCTCCTGGTATGGATGCGGCGATGCAACAACAGTTTCAGGCTTTCCTGCAGTGGCAGCAGTTCCAACAGTTTCATCAGCAACAGGAGGGCGCCCAAGCCATTCCGATCACACCTGTTGTAGCACCTGGGGTAGGCGGTATGGAGAGTGGTTATAAGCACATGGATAAGACAGCAGTTGAGATGTTCTCAGGAGAGAGAATCACAGCAAGGGTGGCCGATGATTGGTTCCGCCAGGTGGAGAATGTTTTAGAGAAATTCACGTATACACCAGAGCACTGGGCTCGATTTGCAGCACACAAGTTCACGGGTTACGCATTGAGCTGGTGGTAGGGACTCGTTGAAAACCTACCTAGACCAATGGTGATGCCATGGGCAGACTTCAAGGACAAATTCTACAAGGAGTTCCTTACCGTTGGATTCTTGGAGGACCAGAAAAAGCAGTTTCTAGAGGTGAAACAGGGACCCGATGAGTTAGTTTCTGCATTCAGGATCCGATTCAGTATTCTTCTCTCCTACGCTAAGGAGTTTGTACCCGATGAGGTGACACAATGTAGACGGTTCGTAGACGCTCTGCGCCGCGAGTTGGCGATAGTAGTGGCTGGTGGAAGACACCGGACTTGGGAGACAGTTTGTGAGGCTGCTTTCGATGCTGAGAGGATTCAGTTGATCAGGCAGGAGACCCGACCAGCCGAGCGAGAGAAACAGTCAACAGTATCTGGACAAAATAGGCAACATTTTGGTTCGGAGTTCAGACACAGACACTTCAGCAGGTAGTTGTGCATCATCTCTCGGTGGGATCCATAGGGCCATATGCATGTTATTTTCTACCTTGATCTTTATTATTACTTTCACCTTCCGCTGCTTGAGTAATAATTCGAGATGTCATAAATATTTTACATTTATATCGGCGGTTTGCCGGAGTTTAATTTTGTGATATTATTTCGGCGTGATGCCGTGGTGGCTTACGACTTGATAAGCCGATTGATCTCATTTATTTTTATGACATCTCGTTGCTAATAAATTTTTATGGAAAATGTTTGTATGCTGAGGCATCGGTATTNCGGAGTTTAATTTTGTGATATTATTTCGGCGTGATGCCGTGGTGGCTTACGACTTGATAAGCCGATTGATCTCATTTATTTTTATGACATCTCGTTGCTAATAAATTTTTATGGAAAATGTTTGTATGCTGAGGCATCGGTATTCGTATCCCGGGTTACAAGAGTATTTTGACTATTCTCTTTCATTTAATTACTATATATTTATTAAATTGGGATACGGGCCTCCACAGTTAGCAAACATTGTTATATCATTTGAGAGGTGAACAGTAGAGGAAGACGACTCAGATGGCCTTAGGACAATATTGAAATCACCAAGCATACACCACGGTGAATCACCAATGGAGGCAGCAAATCTTGCAATGCTCGGATAAAGAGTTGAGCTACGATCAGCAGCCGAGTTAGAGCCATAGACAAAAGAAGCATAGCAAGTAAGCTGCGCAGCTTGATCATAAACTTTGCAGTGAATCACTTGATCAGCAACATCCAAGATAGTAACATCAATACGGTCAGACCATAAGAGCCAAATACGACCCAATCTAGCTGAAGCATAATTAGTAGCAAAGCTCCATGTGGGAAGAAAAGAGTTTCGAATTTCAGAGACAGAGGCAGGTTGAACTCTGGTTTCAACAAGACAAACAAGATCAACAGTAAAAGAGTAAATGCGCTGCAATACCGACTTACGTTTAGAGGGGTCATTAAGCCCCCGAACATTCCATAAAAGCCATTTCATTAAGTAGGCAGTAATATAGAAATAGTGGACTCCTTAGGAGGAACTTGTTGCTTAACACCTTTAGCACCTCTACCTCTTCCTTTTTTGGGCTTAACACCTGGATTTGGCACAATCTCAACACCACCAGTAATTGATGGTTTAGGAGGAGAGGGTAAGTCATTCCGAGCTGGGGAGTTTCCAACAACACAAGCATTCTCAGTCTGACGAGTTTCATTAGGCACAAGAGCAGAGACAACATTAGGAGAAGGGACAGGTAAAGTAGAAGAACTGCTAGGTTTGAGAAGGATTACTGTAGGAGGTTTTACAGTCTTATCAGATTGAGGTAGAGAGGCAGCAGTAGGATGGGTAAGGACAGGTAAGGCGTCAGACTTCAAAGCTGGAACAGTCATCTTAGGAACCCATTGAGCAGTGGTAGGTTTAGCAGTACAAGCAAGCTGATGATGTCCCCAACTCTTACACAGATCACAAAATTGTGGCTTCTACGAATAGGATATGTCAACAGTGCATAGGCTACCATCAACATTGATAGGAATAGAGTTGACAAGAGGCTTGGAAAAATCAACCTCAACACAGACATTTGCATGATCAGAGAAAACCTTAGAGTAATCCTGAGTGGTATGCATTGGCTTCCCAACAACATTGGCTAAATAGCTAAGCCCTTCACTAGTCATCAATTCAGGAGGAACATGCCGCAGTTGAACCCAGACTGGAAAAGTGTCTGCAGTGAAATCAGCAGGCTCAATGGTGGAGCTCCATTGGTGAAGCAAAAGCGGAATTCCCCCAATATGCCATGGACCACCGTAAAGTGCACGAGACAGTGAGGCTTCAGTGGGAAAATGAAACAAAAACAAACTGTCTTTGTATGATGTTACCGAGACTACATCCTGCTTACCCCACAGTTTGGATGCCATGGCATTCATGAGCCCAATATTTGGGGCAGCATCCATAAACTGACCCACAAGGCATTGTGAAAACTTCTTACGTCCAATCTAGAAAATTCTGTTTATGGGTTTTTGGGTTTTTTAGGTTCCAATGTTTAGTGGTTTGGCCAATTTGGTACCCTGACATTTTTTTTGGCCGGGCAGGTACCCCGACTTTGCATGGGCAGGCCAAACGTGATCCCCCGGTCAGGTACCTGCTGACGTGGAGGGTTGCCCGGGTTTTTGCGCGCGTTACTGTAGCAAAACGACGTCGTTTTAAGTGGAAAACATCACTGTTTCATGCCACGTCGGATACAAGTGGTTTAGTGGGACCCACTTAACTTAAATTCCGGGTTTGTGCCCAAACCGAACCGAAACCGCTCCGGGGGCCCGATCCAAAACGACCCATAATTTTTATTTTTTGTTTTTCGTTTTTCGTTTTTCATTTTCAGATTTTTATTTTTAAAATAAAATATAATAAAGAAAAAATGGATATGAAGGATAAGCTTTCTCATTTTTTTGTCATTTTATCAATGCTAATAAATAAAAAAAAAAACATAAAACATAAACGAGGACATCGGCTCCAATATGGAAACATAGAGGAGGAGATAACTTCCACCAATAAGTTCACATCATTACCATGAAGACAACTCAATTATGAAAACACCATCATCGTTAATCCAATCCAACAACATCAATCAAAACATTACAGTCCACAGATTTATAGAGAAGAAATTGAAAAGATGAGAGGTGAGGGAAGGACACCCTCAATCCCCAAAAAAGCATCAATGACCAAAGGCAAAGACCTCTTCCTCCACCTCACCGCTCTCCTCGATAACCGCCTTCCCCTCCTCCGTCGTCGTCGGGGCAATCTCCTAGCAGCGGAAACCTTGGCCACCGGCGCGGCGGCTTGACAGATGGCCGGGAAGAAGCTCTCCTTCCATGTCCATAAATCCCCAATTCTTGAAGCCATGGGGTTGTCAGACTGGAATGATTTCGTGTTTAAAAAAAATGGGGTTGTCGGACTGGGGTCATGGGGCCAAGGAGGAGGGGGTATTGGCGGCGTGTCCTCGTCATGCCTGACCTGCTCGATGATGCTAAGCCTCTAGAGGCGCGAATAGGGTCGGCGACGGAGCTCAGAGGAGGGCTAGTTGGAAGCGGTTGGGCGAGGGGGAGAGTCCGACTGGTCTTATGGTGGTTGGTGTGGCTGGCGACGCCGGTGGAGGCGCGGACAGGCGAGGCTCGGACTGTAGACTTTGAGGCCGACCTTCGTGTCATTTTCCTTGGCTGTTGCCGGCGTGCTTCTGGAGCTGACGCGCGTCGTAGTTTTGGCCGTGACCGCCGCCATTAGGAGAGGGGAGGGAGATCGGAACGAGGTGGCGGAGGAGAAGAGAACTGGAAAAGGCCAAATATATGTTTTTACCTCACTTAAGAAATTATATATGTGTCTTAAAAATTTAAATGGTTGCGGGTGGTTTTTTTGGTTGGGTTACAAACCCGGGTTGATAGCATGGGGGACCATATATACACATGGCTCTGACGTGTCCACCCAAGCCTCTAAAACGACGTCGTTTTGGCACAAGACGACGTCGTTTTGGAGCACCTTTCAGACCTCAAATCCGGGCAGCCCTCCACGTCAGCAGGTACCTGACCGGGGGATCACGTTTGGCCTGCCCATGCAAAGTCGGGGTACCTGTCCGGCCAAAAAAATGTCGGGGTACCAAATTGGTCAAACCACTAAACATTGGGACCCAAAAAAAACCCAAAAACCCATTTGATATCCAAGGATTCTGAAGACAGATATAATTAGTAACTTGTTACCAGCGCATGGATGACGTGTAAAATCGGATGGCTTAAAAATGATTGTGATTTCTTTAATGGATGTGCAGAGACCCTGCTCCCACTTCTGCAGCTTTAATCAAGACATGGGTTGATAATATAGTTCCTGTTTCCGTCCAGTGGTCGTAGATGTTTTGGCTCTTTCCTTACTCTCTCGTGTTAGTTTTTTTTTTTGGTCAGTCTCGTGTTAGTTTTGGATGGTTCCTGCCTTGCCTTTTACATCTTTTGTATTATTTGCTGAAGCACTATTAGGATAAAGGATTCTGGAAATTCTATTATTTTTAGTTATTTAGTCTAATAATTCTTTTTTATTAATAAAGTCCCATTATTTTGAACTATTTATCAAATGTTTATCAAATAAGTCTTGTCAAATTTTGATGAGTTGGCCACCATCCTATGACATGGCACAATGCTGATGTGTCTAAATTGATCAGATTTTAAATTATTATTGGTATGTAAACCTATTTCTAATATTAAGGTTAGGATTTAAAATTTTATGATTTAGAGTTTTAAGATTAATAATATAGGATTTTAAAGTTTAGTGTTTTAGATTTTAGGATTCATGATTTTAAATTTATAATTTTAATATCATAAAGTTTTGAGTTTATGAATTTAAGCTTTAAAGTCCTAATCTTTAGGAGTTTAAAATTTTTTATTTTAAAACCTTCCGAGGTCTTATAATTTATAAATAATTTCTAGTTAAGTCCTACGACTTTAAAATTTTATCATTCAAGTCCTATAATTTATTAATTTGATTATTCAAGTCATAACAATGTGGATTTTGGGCATGTTAGCATGTGATCTTTACATGCCACGCCATAAATAATAGCCAACTCAGCAAAATTAGATGGAAGATGGTGCCTAAGACTTTTTTGATAAACAACTCTTGATTAATAAAAAAGAAGTTATAGGACTCTATTGAAAAATACCTACCAATAATCAAACTTTTAGAGCCCACTATCATCTCCTTCCTTTAAATTTAACCATATTGATTTTTTTTAAGATTGAAATTTAACCATATTGATGGATACCCAGCGTCTGGGACAGATTCCGGGGAAATTACGTGGCTGGCTTGTTTCTTGCGGACAATATTATAAGGGCATTGCTATCATACCCGAGGAAAGATCACGGGTAATGTTACCCGAGATGATCTGGACAAATAAAATTACTGCACTTGGATTTGTGGGCCCGTTAAGAATAAAATATACTTTATACTAATGATGTTAAATTGCAAAATAGCACCTGTTTTTTTATATTTTGCATTCTTTGGCCCCATGCATTAATAGCCTATAGATAGGTCTTGTTTCACGTGCATTAGCCTCATCAGCCCCATTATTTAGCACAAAAATCAAAGCTTACTAATTTTTTCAAAAATTAATATCAAATATCTTTACCCAAATTTGTCTTGGATGCGCAAGTTGAATATATGGTTTGACATGTTATAACATTATACTTTTATGCTTCTAGCGTGATAGAGCAGTTGAGATGTTTCCTAACAACATTTTACTGTATTTATTTTAAAAACAAACATTTTACTATAACTTATGTCGTATCATATTTTTGTAATCATAAAAAAAATTCTACTAGCTTTTTTATTCATTAAAAAATTATTAGTCTTCTTATAATCATAAAAATTTTATGAATCTTTCTACCACATTGATACATATCACGTTCAGTTACGATATAAAAAACTCTTATAATTAGCCAAAAAGATTTGCAATAAATTTAAAATTTGAGCTACAATATAGTCAAATAAAATTTAAAATTTTTTTAATGAAATAATTTTCATAAATATTATATAAGGAATTTTAAAATGGTGTACAATAACATAACCATATACTTGGTTTTTTTTATACAAGCTTAAGCTATCTAAATCCCATAACCCACCCACACTCCAATATGAACCAGGTGACCTTGGTGAAACAAAAGACTTCATGTGAGGATACTACATTGGAGCTCGCCTTATTATTTGGTTTTGAAGTATTTAATTGGACATTTAATAAAAACTAGGCACACACCAGTAATAATGAAATTAATTGATAATTCTAATACAGTCTGTATTATTCCAATGCATGCGCCAGGTCTCCAACTGAAACTTTGTATTTATATCAAATTAGGAAACTAAATTAGGGACGATGTGTGGCCAGCAATCATCATATTTCTAAGTGCATAAGTAAAATAATATTCTGACATGAATAATGTTGCCAAATCAAAAAAGCTTTTATGAACCATTAATTCCTCCCTTGTTTTTAGTTCTAAAATTACTAATTTTTGACATAAATGGCGTAAATCATACTATGTGTTAATTAAGTAAAATTATTAAATAAGATTTTATTCTCAAAAACAATTTGGCACATATAAATTTCTTAAAAGATTAATATTTTTAGGAAAAAAAGATTATTTGGGAACTCCGAATTTGAATTCCGAGGTGTGGGTGCATTAATAGGGATGGCAACGGGTCAGGGTCCCCGCCCCCACCCCCGTTTCCGAATTCTTCCCTCGTTCCCCATTTGGGATAAAAATTGCCCCCATCCTCGTTCCCCACGAGGACCTCGTTTTCCTAATTTCTAATATAACAAATAATTAAACATTTATTTATTAGAATAAATTAAAGTCAATAAATAAACAAAATTAATTTTTTTGGCTTATAAAATAAAGACTTTAATAACATATTAGTATCTTTAATGTTAATTGCATATTAGAATGTGAATATTACAATATTGCAACAATAAAGGTTGCCTTATGCTACTGTACCAACGTTAACAATTATATTAGACCTGGCAATTCGTGTTGTCGTGTCGGGTTGATCAGGTAATCGGGTTCCAAATCTTCAACCCGACCCGACCCATTTAATAATCGTGTCGTGTCGTGTCCAACCCGTTTATTATCGTGTCGGGTTCGGGTTGACCCGCGGGTTACCTATTAAGTCTAACAAGCCTAAAAATTAGTTTGAATTTTTTTATTTTGCATATTTTTTGAGCAAATAGGTATATAATTAGATTTTCTCATATATTAAAGAAAATTACAAATTGTAGAATCATAATATAATAATATTTTAAAGCATTTATAGAAATATTTTTGGATAATTTTAGTAACTTTAGCCTTAAATATTGAATAAGTCTTATATTAAATCAGTAAATTATCAGTACCCTAAATATAATCGGGTCACAAACAGGTACCTATCAGGTTGGCGGGTCAACCCGCGACCTGACCTGCTAATTTTCGTGTTGGGTCGGATCGACCCATTTAACTAAACGGGTTGAAAATCTCTGACCTATACCTGCTAATTTCGTGTCGGGTTCGTGTCGGGTTGTCGTGTCACTACCCGTTTTGCCAGGTCTAAATTATATCCATTGTTATCAAACCCGGACAGGCTCGGCCGGTTGAACCGAGGTAACCGTGACCTGGATATAAATCCGAACTTTTTACTCTTCCGGGTTGTATCCTCTAAAAAACCGGCCGGGTCATGACGGATTTTCCGATTTTATTGACTCGTTTCCGGTTTTTTCTGGGTCAAAAGTCAAAGATTTCAAAAAATTATTTTGGTCAGACCATGATCAGACCTTTGGTTGGACTTTTATTAAAAATCTTATATATTTTTACTATTATTTCCAATACCAGTCAGACCCAGTTGGACCCCGGTTAGACCTCTAAAATCGTGACCTGGCCACTGAAACGGGTCAATGGTCGGGCCGGGTTTAATAACCTTGATTATATCTCAAGAATAATTTTTAATATGCAATGAGACAAAATGATTTAAAAATATATTTCAGCATTTTAGATATATATTAATCAATATATTCCTCAAGGATAACTTTGTATTTTTGTATATGTCGACCCAACAAACCGACCCAACCCGGAACCCCATTAAAAAATCTCCAATAAATATATAACTCTATCTCCCAATATCAAAATTTTGGAAATCAATAAAAAAAGTACAAAAAAATTTTAATTGTTTTTTAAAAATAAAAAATCTTAAAGTAAATTATTTTTTAGTTTAAAAATTTTTAAAAATATAATTTTTTTGGATGTGTGGAGAAAATAAAAAAATTTAAATTTGCAAATTTTTAAATTAAAAAAATAATATAAATTATGATTTTTAATTTTTTAAATTTTTAAAAATAATTTGTATTTTTTATAATATTTAATTTTTTTATGTTGAAGGGGAAGGAGGAGGAGGAAATGAAGAAGAAAGATAAAGATAAAAAAAATAGAAAAAAACAAGTAGAGAAGATATGTTTAAATTTTTTAATTTTTAAAATTAAAAAATAATTTAATTTATGATTTTTTTATTTTTTAAATATTTTTTAAAAAATAATTTTTATTTTTTTATGATTTTAAAATTTTTGATGTTGGGAGGTAGAGTTATTTGTTTATTGGAGATTTTTTAATAGGGTTCCGGGTTGGGTCGGTTAGTTGGGTCGAATTTCGAGTGGGTAAATTGGTTTGAACAATAAAGGGCTGAATTTAGGGGTAAAATCGGTAAAAAGGACTAAAACCTTAAAAAATTGACCAACTAAGGGATCAAAACCAATCAAAACTCAACACAAGGATGAATTTCAATTTGAGGGGGCAACACAGGGACGAAATATGACATTAATCCCTTTTTTTTTATACTAATCGAAGATTTTATTCATGGAGAAACAAGGAATACAAAACGAAGGTCATTGAGGCAATGACACAATACAATCTGCTGGAGCCTCAACGGTACAAGAAAACAAGGAAAATTACACTGGTCGTGGTGCAACAAAGACTAATGCAACAAGGACTGATTTTTATAGTTTAAGAAATAACTTGAATGTTAGAAAATAAAATGATAAATAATTCTACTTGATTATGACTTACCTGGTTATTACATAAACCTTTTAATCTTATCAAAAGAATTAGAATATATCATGATAAATTTCTAATTTTTAATATAAATATTATTGACATAGTATTAAGTATTTTTATGCAATATTACATAAAAAAATTAATATTTAATGAATTTGAGAAACTATTATTAAAATAAGTAACATCAAATTTTATAAAGAAATGATATTATGTGTCAGTAAAATATATTTTGGTAAAATGGTTGAATTGGATACTATTTTTTCATATTTATGTTTGAAATTTTTATTATTTAATGGTTGGAAACAATAATATTTTATAATTTTGTAATATTTATTTTTCTTGTTTCAAAAATTTTGCGGTATCAAAAGAATATTTTTGGATTTCACCACAGCTTATTACTCGCAAAATATATCGGATCGCATTCACAAAAGATTTGGCACTCACATGTTACAATTGGAGTGCAATTTTGGAAAGTTTGTGGGTAACTCTATAAATAAATGAGTTTTAAAAAATGTGCAAGTAGCAGACAAAAAATTAAAGGCAGGCTTTTTATTGGTCCAACTAGGCATGGGTAAGTTTACCCAGCATTTTGCCCAGGGTAGGATAGAATTACCCATATTATAAATATAAATTGAGCATCCAAGCTTATCGTATAGTTTTTATATTTTTCTTTTCCAGAGATGCAAAATTAGGCTCCTCAAAACATCTGTAAAAGACTGACGTTTCCGATTGTACAAGTTAATAAGGATGGTCTTCTATAGGCCGAGGCTGTGTGGAAGCAAGGGATATTTTTTAATAACATAAATAAAGTTGGAAATTTGAAAAAAAAAACTAACAATACTATTTCATTGAGAATAAAATCTATAGCTTCTTTTTGTCCTCATCATAATCGCTACTTAATGCTTCCAAAGAAACTGCGAGATAAGCTAACTTTTATATTTTAAAAAAAAAAACAATAAATTAAAAATTTAGGCTACTTCCGTTCTAAAAAAAATTGTCCACTTTATTATCGATACTTGCGTTTTGTTTATGATATATGTGTATATATTTCTGTTTACAAGGACATAGAGAGTTGGCGTAAAAAAAATGATAGATTACGAAGAAAAAAATCTTAAATATATGCATGATATAACTCTGTTACTTCTGAATCTGTTATAACAAAAGAATTCTTCAATTAGAATTGGTAAACGTATTTAATAATTCTTTGATATATGATTTAAAAAGTTATGGTTGAAACGCTCCGACCCGTATTTACCGTACACAGTAAACACGTGCCGGAACTTTGACAACCCAACCCAACGAAGCCCAGCATACAGTGTATACAACAGATATCCGGGCTCAACAGCCCATAATAAAACCAACATCATAATAACAAAACCGGCCCAATGGAACAATAATAATAAAAACAATGCATAGCGGAAGACTTTATTAACTCACAAACACTATATGCGACACTGATGCAAACTATGGATCCAAGTCCTGTCCAAGGGATAACGCCGCAGCCTGCCTGGAATGCACCAATCCTGTACCAAAAATAACTCATCCTACGGGATGAAACCCCGCAGATGAGGGGTGAGTCCGAAGTGCTCACCGACGAAGGAAAGACAATCAATACGAACACTATAAAACTCAAGGTCCAAAACCAGCAAAAACCAAAAGACTCAAATAAAATCCAATTATCTAATTTTATCTTTCCGGGCCCCGTCACGGATAAGCTAGAGGTCAGACCAGGTTATCAACACATTCCGGGTGCCAGACCAAATCAGAGAACCCATGGATTGACATCCCAAAAATACGAACCCAGGGATAGACATCCCAAAAATATATCACGGGATAGACATCCCAAGCATAGACATGCTTATCGAGTAACCCAGGTCAAGGCCACCACGAAACGGTCTTAAACCATCGAGTCGTACCACTACCTATCACGCGACAATTATATTACCGTCATTAAAACCAATCACAGGGATCAACATCCCTAACCAAAATCCCGGGATAGACATCCCATCCAAAATACCAAGGATCGACATCCTTGTCACAATTCATTAATTATTCCATTATACTTATTCCAAAAGACACAGAAAATCAACACGGGGATAAACATCCCAAAAACCAACAGGACACCGGGATAAACATCCCGAACCAAAACATAGCAAAAGCAACAATCAACAATGCACAATCATCAAAACATAATAACCGAGTAATATAGGCACATATCGAAGGAAATCCTTCCTCACCTTGGCCGATTACTCAACTTCGGAAATAATGACCGGTACGACGCCGGCTCCTCGGGAAACTGCCCGATATCCAAACCTATACAACAAAACCATACATACACATGAATGCACATAATCGGTATACTATGATGCCCAAAATGCGAAATAACCCATCTCGGTTCATATTCTCTATTTTCATCTTTTACCGAAAATATTTACCGTACGTATTTCCGAATATAATTTCGGTACCATACTTTAATTAAAATTCTTTTTCATAATATTTTCATAAAATAACTATAATTTTCCGAAATAATAATCTCCATAATTTTTCCAGAAAAATAATAACATATTTATAATTTGCAGAAAATATATATAGTATTTATTTTTTTCTAAATATATAAAAATATTTCCAACACAAAATATAATTACCTTTAATTTACAAAGTACATATATATATATATAATTTCCACAACCACAATTTTCCAGGCAAAATAATATATGTATATAGAATTTCAGAAATTATTTCATGGTACATATATATTTATTTTTCCCAATTAAAAATAGTTTCCAAAACAAAACTTAATTATTTATCAAGTAAATATATTTATATTTTATTAAAAATACCAGAGTTAAATTAGCCATAATTCTCTCAAAATAAATATATATATTTTTTCCAAAATTATATATCAGATTATAAATAAATATATATATTATAATTGTTTTTTTTAATTAAATGAACTGGGCCATGAATAGTGTCGGCCCAGACTAAGGCTGCAGCCCAGCCCGGCCCAACACCACACAGCCCAAGCCCAGCAGAAAAACCCAACAAACACAGCCCGATCCACAGAAATCCAAGGCGCGACCCGGCAACCCAGGAGCTCGCGACCCGGACACAACCCGCCCAAAGGATTCGGATCCTCACCTTGGGGACGGCGGCGACGAGTGCGAGGATGGGTCACGAGGCGCGGCGAGAGGCGGCTACTCCAAGGGCGGTGCTAGCTCGGCGCGAGGCGGCGCGGTGGCTGAGCAGGGCGGAGGAGAGGCAGATCCACGGGTCTGCTCGCGGGTCGTCGGCGCGTCAGGGCGGCTCCGGCAGTGGATCAGCTCGGCGACGACGGGGGTGAGCTCGCGACGACATGGGGAAGAGGGGGATGGCGGCGGTGCGACGTGATCGGCCTCCGAACGCTTCGAGATGCACAGTGTTAGAGGAGGCGGCGAAGGTGACAACTGTTCCTCCCTCTTTTTTTTTTTCCTTTTCCGAATTTTCTTTATTTTCTTTTCTTTTCTTCTATTTTCTTCTTTTTTTTTTCCTCTGATTTTCTTTGTTTTTCCTTCTCTTTTTTTTTCTCTTATTTTTTTCTCTTCTATTTTTCTTTTCCAGTTCCTCTCTTCTCCTTTTTTTTTCCATCTTCCTTTCTTTTTTTTTCTTTCCTTTTTCTTTTCCTTTTTTTTTCTCTCTTTTCTTCTTTTCCCTCTTTTTCTGTTTCTCTCTCTTTTTTTTTTCCTTCTCCTCTCCTTCTCTTCTCTTCTTCCCCTCTTCTGTAGATTCCTCCTTTTTATAAACCGTGTTTAACTATTAAACATGTGATAATCAATAATGCAGGCGGGTCCGATCCGGACCAGAAAATAACTGATACCCCCTTAGTTATTTTCCGGTGTGATTTTTCGAGAAATTCCGAAACCCGAAAAATACCAACTTAGTTCCGAAAAATCCACGGAAAAATCACGAGCGCGGGAAAACTTTCGGTTTCGAAAAACGACTCCCGATTTACCTTGAATTAATTACCCAAGATTAATTCAACAGTAAATCACGGTAGAAAGACTTCTACAGTCCCGGTAAAAATCCAAAATTTTACCCGGGCTGTTACAGTCTACCCACCTTAAAAAGAATTTCGTCCCCGAAATTCCATCTTGTCCGTGGGTCCTACCACGATAAGATTCTGGCACACTCTGCCAGGTATCCAACCTCAACATGATATGTCGCTTATACCCTTAAGCGACATCTCATCCGCTTATAAATACCAAATCTCATGACTGGCATACTCACACACAGTCCTGGACTCTCCACTAAGATCTCGAACGACCTCAGACTCCGAGAACAACAGCTACATCGGCGGCACAGCTTTCCCGACAAGCTCCGATGAAGAGCCTCCAAGGAAACGGTTCAAAACCAACATCATCGGCCTGAAGGAACACATGGTCGTTTCCCCAAAACGACGGAAGAAACGTGCCATCAAGAAGGCTGAAGATCGTAAGGGCAAGGCGGTAGCTGAGAGCAGCACTCCGCAACAAAAGCTGACGCAACTGAACGTCTCGCTGAGGAAGATCAGCTCGGCGGTGGCGCAAATCGAATTGGCGTGCGCGGAGCTGTTCCCACACATGAAGAACGTAGAAAAACTTGTAAAAGACTTAGAGAAGCATGTAACTCAATAGAGTACTTCTTCTCCTGTTGTAAAACTATTATAACATAAATAAAATAAGTTTCCTTTTAAAATCAAAATCTCTTGCGTTATGAAATCTCTCTTTAAACAGAAAAATAAAACATCTCAAAACAAAATAAAAATAAACTATAAGAATATAAAATCAAATATAAAGAAATTAAAAACAAAACTCATTTAACAAAATCAAAACATAAAGAAATTAAAACAAAACACGTTTTCATGATCGATGCTCGTATCGGACGTAAGCATCCTCGATCCCGAGAAATATGACACGTACAACTAACGGCAACGATCACGAGCACGTCCTGTGTCCCTCGAAAGACACGTTACCCACTTGTTCACAATTTCCGCATGAGCCAAAACATCTGTCTCGTCTCGTATCTCTCCACGATGTCCGAACAGCTGTGAACTTGTCGCACATGCACTCTACTCGAGGTGTGGTCCCATCAATCTAGCCTCAACGGTCACGAATGCATGTGATAAAAGATGCAAGAAAATATAGAAAGGCCATAAAAGAAAGGACAAAGTAGCCAGAGTGAAAGAAAATCATAAGATGGAAAAAGGCTGAAAAACTCTGGCATGGCAGTCCGAAAAACGCGTAAAGTAACAAAGCAATAAATAAAGCAACGGTAAAATTCAAAAAGCAAATCTTGAAAATCAAAAACGGTAATCACGCTCCCCGTAAGTGTATAAAAGAGAGAGCGGTGATATGTAAATCATCAAAGCATTTAAAAAGCAACAAAACGCTCAAAAAGAAAACAAAACCCAAACGCTCAGAAAAAATAAAATACCCGCTTCCAAAACACGATGCCTGCTCCTTCATCAGTCTTCTTTGTCGAAGGTGCCAACCTTGGCAGAAGGAACCGACTGGCCTACAGCATGGTCAATGAACGTCCAGAGGAGCTTCCAAACGAGCTCGGCAGAATGCCGCGTCTGGTCTTCGTCGACGAACTCTACTCATCGCGGTTCTTCGTCACTCCAATGGAAGAGACCTTCTTCCTGGAGGACCATGGAACTCTGAGGACCTCATACTACGGATCAGCAAACTCCGTGATGTTCTTCATTTTCGAAAGGCTACAGGAGTTCAACCTGGAGTCCACTTGCCAAACTGTGGAGCAAGGCACCTACTACCAGCTCTCGATGACGGCTCAGAGCATGCCCAGAATGACTCGGCTACCTCCAACCTGGCCAAAGGCACGACTACTGGTGTGGAACTGTAGAGGAGTTGCAAGGCGTGCCCAGGAGTTCTCGCGCACTCTGAGGGACTTGAAGAACCAATATAAGCCGAACATGGTTCTTCTGACGGAGACACAGTGGCAACCACGGGACGATCACGGTCTCATCCCACTCCGGTTCCCTCAAGCTAACCGGTTCGAGATTCCTGGCCAGAGCGACAGAGGCGGCATGTGGTTCTCGTGGAGCGACAGAGTCACGGTCAACATCAACAACGACCCAAACAGTTTCCGTGTCAACGTCGTTCCGAATCGTTAAATGTATTTTCTTTAGTTTTATAAAATATCAAATATCAATGTAATATTTCCCTTTATAATATCAATATTATCAATATTAGTAATATTTGTATTTTCGCTTATTATGGCATCATTTACCTCATATGTGTATGCTCTACGACAGCTGACGTCCCTTGACTGGATCCATAATGCATTAACTAAAATGATAAAAATAATAAACAACTGGAGCGAACTATGCAAACAAGGACAACAAACACACAAAGACTTCCCAACAAGACCTAACGCCCGCTCCGCTACCAAAACTGAAGCGCCCCGACCCGTATTTACCGTACACAGTAAACACGTGCCGGAACTGTGACGACCCAACCAAATAAAGACCAGCATACAGTCTAAACAACAGATAACTGGGCTCAACAACCCATAATAGGAAAACATCACAAATATCAAAACCGGCCCAATGGCCCAATAATAGTAAAAACATTCACAGCGGAAGACTTATGAAACTCACATAAACACTGTATGCATAGATGCAAACTATGGATCCAAGCCCTGTCCAAGGGATAATGCTGCAGCCTGTCTGGATTGCACCAAACCTGTACCAAAAATAACTCATCCTCCGGGATGAAAGCCCGCAGGTGAGGGGTGAGTCCGAAGTGCTCACCGACGAAGGAAAGACAATCAATACGAACACTATAAAACTCAAGGTCCAAAACCAGCAAAAACCAAAAGACTCAAATAAAATCCAATTATCTAATTTTATCTTTCCGGGCCCCGTCACGGATAAGCTAGAGGTCAGACCAGGTTATCAACACATTCCGGGTGCCAGACCAAATCAGAGAACCCAGGGATTGACATCCCAAAAATACGAACCCAGGGATAGACATCCCAAAAATATATCACGGGAAAGACATCCCAAGCATAGACATGCTTATCGAGTAACCCAGGTCAAGGCCACCACGAAACGGTCTTAAACCATCGAGTCGTACCACTACCTATCACGCGACAATTATATTACCGTCATTAAAACCAATCACAGGGATCAACATCCCTAACCAAAATTCCGGGATAGACATCCCATCCAAAATACCAAGGATCGACATCCTTGTCACAATTCATTAATTATTCCATTATACTTATTCCAAAAGACACAGAAAATCAACACGGGGATAAACATCCCAAAGACCAACAGGACACCGGGATAAACATCCCGAACCAAAACATAGCAAAAGCAACAATCAACAATGCACAATCATCAAAACATAATAACCGAGTAATATAGGCACATATCGAAGGAAATCCATCCTCACCTTGGCCGATTACTCAACTTCGGAAATAATGAACGGTACGACGCCGGCTCCTCGGGAAACTGCCCGATATCCAAACCTATACAACAAAACCATACATACACATGAATGCACATAATCGGTATACTATGATGCCCAAAATGCGAAATAACCCATCCCGGTTCATATTCTCTATTTTCATCTTTTACCGAAAATATTTACCGTACGTATTTCCGAATATAATTTCGGTACCATACTTTAATTAAAATTCTTTTTTATAATATTTTCATAAAATAACTATAATTTTCCGAAATAATAATCTCCATAATTTTTCCAGAAAAATAATAACATATTTATAATTTCCAAAAAATATATATAGTATTTATCTTTTTCTAAATATATAATAATATTTCCAACACAAAATATAATTACCTTTAATTTACAAAGTACATATATATATATATATATATATATATATAATTTCCACAACCACAATTTTTCAGGCAAAATAATATATGTATATAGAATTTCAGAAATTATTTCATGGTACATATATATTTATTTTTCCCAATTAAAAATAGTTTCCAAAACAAAACTTAATTATTTATCAAGTAAATATATTTATATTTTATTAAAAATACCAGAGTTAAATTAGCCATAATTTTCTCAAAATAAATATATATTTTTTTCCAAAATTATATATCAGATTATAAATAAATATATATATTATAATTGTTTTTTTAATTAAATGGACTGGGCCATGAATAGTGTCGGCCCAGGCTAAGGCTGCAGCCCAGCCCGGCCCAACGCCACACAACCCAAGCCCAGCAGCAAAACCCAACAAACACAGCCCGATCCACAGAAATCCAAGGCGCGACCCGGCAACCCAGGAGCTCGCGACCCGGACACAACCCGCCCAAAGGATTCGGATCCTCACCTTGGGGACGGCGGCGACGGCGCGACGCAGCGCGAGGATGGGTCACGAAGCGCGGCGAGAGGCGGCGACTCCAAGGGCGGTGCTAGCTCGGCGCGAGGCGGCGCGGTGGCTGAGCAGGGCGGAGGAGAGGCAGATCCACGGGTCTGCTCGCGGGTCGTCGGCGCGTCAGGGCGGCTCCGACGGTGGATCAGCTCGGCGAAGACGGGGGTGAGCTCGCGATGGCATGGGGAAGAGGGGGATGGCGGCGGTGCGACGGGATCGGCCTCCGAACGCTTCGAGATGCACAGTGTCAGAGGAGGCGGCGAAGGTGACAACTGTTCCTCCCTCTTTTTTTTTTCCTTTTCCGAATTTTCTTTATTTTCTTTTCTTTTCTTCTATTTTCTTCTTTTTTTTCCTCTAATTTTCTTTGTTTTTCCTTCTCTTTTTTTTTCTTATTTTTTTCTCTTCTATTTTTCTTTTCCAGTTCCTCTCTTCTCCTTTTTTTTTTCCTTCTTCCTTTCTTTTTTTTTTCTTTCCTTTTCCTTTTTCTTTTTTTTTTCTCTCTTTTCTTCTTTTCCCTCCTTTTCTTTTTCTCTCTTTTTTTTCTTTTTTTCTTCTCCTCTCCTTCTCTTCTCTTCTTCCCCTCTTCTGCAGATTCCTCCTTTTTATAAACCGTGTTTAACTATTAAACATGTGATAATCAATAATGCAGGCGGGTCCGATCCGGACCAGAAAATAACTGATACCCCCTTAGTTATTTTCCGGTGTGATTTTTCGAGAAATTCCGAAACCCGAAAAATACCAACTTAGTTCCGAAAAATCCACGGAAAAATCACGAGCGCGGAAAAACTCTCGGTTTCGAAAAACGACTCCCGATTTACCTTGAATTAATTACCCAAGATTAATTCAACAGTAAATCACGGTAAAAAGACTTCTACAGTCCCGGTAAAAATCTAAAATTTTTCCCGGGCTGTTACAATGGTAATATCTAGAAACCAAAATTCCTTCCATAATAGAAAATTTTAAAATAGTAAAATTCAACCAAGTTAAATAAATAAATGAAAAATAAATAATCCTCGAGGATGTGTACCATATAGTTTTGGACTTTTAATATGCAATTTCTTTTTCCTGAGAATGGTACTTTGAATATGGACTTTAAAAATTTACTGTACAACTTACAAGGGCCTCGTCTTTGACATTTTGGCATGGTCTACCTTAAAAACAGAAAGAGGAATTGCAAGGTCCCCCATTCCATAAAATAATAGTATAATCAGATGAAGGAGAAGGGAATTTCAACAAAGTAATGAACCCTAGCATACTTTGCCCAATCAAACAGTAGCTAGTCTAGATATTCAGGTGGGGCATCAACTTGCAAGGTAATGGTCCCACTGTGAGGATACGGTGTGGTCCTACATTGATAGCGCGTGAGTCTAGCCTCTGTGGGTTTGGCAAAAAAAAAAAAATCCGTCATCTCCTTCTCCCTCCCTCTTTGTCTTAATTTTTTTTTTTCAACTTGGAAATATTGGATAACTTATTGGTTATTAGTGAATAGAAAACAAGGAAGGAGAAAGTTTGTAGTCACTCGTCCTTTACACTTTTGTGCACCAGAAATACGTCTGACTCGTTGTCCTCTCCTCTGCTAAGACTAGCCACTTGTGTGTTTATTTTATTCCCTCTTTTGACTTTTGTCAGTTTATTGCTCTTGTTATTTTTTTTTCTTTTTAATCACCACTTATTTTTTTTTTCCATCTCCATGCAAGAGAAAACATGAAATTGGACTGAAAGGTAAGTGACTTGATTTTGCTTAGTTAGTCTTGAATTTAAATCCAGAAAATTCTCTAAAGAGATTCTCCCGCAATAACCAAATACAAGATTCGGATCGATTCAAATTAGTCAAAGCTAAAACTTTAGTAGATAAGAGAAAAGGCAAAAACCCACCCATGAAACTACTACTTGATTTTCAGCTGTCCTAAGCTTCATTTCTTGCCCTTTTGCCTTTATTTTTGCTTACTGCACCTGAGTCGGCATAAGTGAGACTGTACTGCCCCCCCTACTCCCCTTATGAAGCGAGTGGCCCACACGCTCCAGTCAAGACATAGTTAATACCAACTATCAATGTCAGTGATTGGTCTGCTGAGGCGGCTGGGCCCACGGGTTCCGTTCTGTCTCATAATCATCCGCGAGCGTGACCATCACGTGCTACGTAGAATGAGTTGGCATCCATTTTTGAGGGGTTGGGTTTTTGTCCCAAGTAATTATATTTAGTGTCTCTTCGTAATAACACACACACACACACAGAGAGCTGTCAACTAATTACTTACCATTCCCAAGCTCCTTTATAGTTTCATTCATCTTCCCTATCCTTTATTAAACTCCCATTCCATGTCACTCACTAATTAGTAAGATAAAAACTTGTATCTTTCCCATTTTTAGAAACATTTGTCGGACCCTCTTAGGTGTAATCTTGACTTGTGCATAAGAAAAAACCAAATGAGGTAATGGTGGTGTGTACACTAGGTGTTAGTATTATATTTATGTGATAATCATAGATGGAATGGTGGGTTTTTAAAGATAAGGAAGACCCTTAATCTAATTTACAATGGAATGGTTAATCAATAGGCAATATACTCAGTAGTCGCGGCAACAGATGATCATCTAATTAAGAGTAACAATTTTTCAGTTTCTTTAAGCATCTTTTCTTGTACAAAACGATTTCTGAACAAAGAAGATGATAAGCACAATCAAGAGCAATCAACTACATATAAAGCTAAACCCCCCTTTCCTTTTTGTGTTTCATGTGAAAGCAAGAGCAAGAAATCATGACAAGAACCTCATCATCATCACCATTAAGTACAAGCAACTGGAAAATCCTAGATAAAATTAAGCAAGATATATATTGGTCTTTGATTTCTACCTGGTTCAATAAAGGGCTGTCATTGCTAGGTACCTCTGGAGTTCTCTAGCTGCTCTTTCTGGGTTTGCTCTTTCTCCTACTGCTCCTTCTAGGAAGCTCTTTTTCTTCAGATTTCTCCTCTTGCTTCTTTTTCCCTCGCGTAAAATCCGACGGTCCTTCTCCCTTTACTACTTCTGGCTTTTGTCCTTCCTCGCTGGTTTTAACTCTCTTGGATTGATTTCCAATTATTTCTTTGGGTTCTTGTGGTTCTGCTTCTTCTGATGCTTCTTGTTTTTCATCTTCAGTTTCAGTCTTCTCGACGACTATCTTGCGTGGTCTACCTCTCTTTCTTGGAGTTGGAGTCTGAACCTGAGGCTGCTCTCCAGTGGATGAAGCCTCTGCTATTGCCACTGAGAGTTCCTTTGTCTTTTGAGGCTTCTTCTTACCCATCAATATGATAAAAAGTTTTTTGCAATGGAGAAAACCAAAACAACGAGGAACTTATCCTTATAAACCCAGGAACACCAAAAAAAGACAAATCAAAATCTTCAACCAGTAATAGTTTGATTTTCTAGCTGTAACCCTCTTACTTCATTCTTCAACTCAAAGAAACCAAAGTACAATAAGACGCTAGCTAGTTGTTTGCTTACCAATACAACATGGCTAGCTCTCTCTCTCTCTCAGAACCCAAAGCAGATAGACTAATATCTTTGAGTCTTTGACCAGTATCCAGAATTCTGAAAAAGGGAAAATAGAAATGGAGAAAAGAAACATTAATAGTACCACATCCCTCTTTCTCTCCCCATGAAACCAATAGCAAAAAGGGCCTTGTTTAAATAGTACTAATAAATAAACAATGGTTGGTTAGAAGCTCAAAAAAGCCACCATCCCTTCCTTTTTCTTTTTGTCTATTATCCCATCCATCCCTCTATATACGTACGCTATTCTTTTTTTCTTTGCAGTAGGACAAGACAAGTTGGAAGAAATGGGGTCGTCATGTTAGTGCTAGAGTTAATAAAAATAAGAAAGCTTATATAGATCATAGACTACTAATAAGGGTGGCTAACCTAAGCTTACATGCCCTTGGCTAGTATTTTTTAAAAAAAAAAGAAGAAAAGGGGCCTTGGCTAACCATGGTCAGAGTTTTGGACTTTGGACCCAAAGTTTCACCAGAAAAGGGAGTGTGGGATTTTGCGTGGGTAAGGCCGCTGTGTAATTGTGTAGAAGATCCAGTGTTAAAGCCTGACCACTTGTGTTGATTCGCGGGTTTTGCGTCTATATATGGGGCTTATATGCTGTGTATTGGGGAGTAGCAGTAGTAGTACCAGTACTCGAGTAGGCTCTATTATTCAATGTTGGCCACTGGATTTCTTGATATTTTTCTTGGTAATGAAACCCAGCTGGTCATGCTTTGTCAAGAAAAGATGGAAAAAATATCCTTTTCACATCTTCAATCGTTAACATCGCTAGCTGCCTCCTGTCCTCCATCAATATTTATCAAGGAAAATCTTTTAGAATCAAAAAAGAAAAGATGGAAAAATTGAAGCCTTCATCATTATTTTCTTCTGAACGAATCTACTGTTGGGTAATGGTTACTATTATGTTGTAAAAGATACCTAGATAGTAGAAAGAGAAACAAAAGATTTTTAGAAGATTCTGTTTGTGGTACACATTAGGTCAGTACCCTTTGGACAAAAGAAAGTACAGGGGGTGTACCTGTACCAGTAGTTTTTTCTTCTTAATGAAACCTTGTTCGTACTTCTCAAAGTTATAAGAAAATCACAGATTTTCCTTGTTAAATATTGATGGAGGACAGGAGGCAGCTAGCGATGTTAACGATTGAAGATGTGAAAAGGATATTATTCTTTTTCTTATTCAAGTAGTTATTAGTTAATAAGAAATTTTCATCCTTAGCTATGTACTTATTTGTACACAGTCATGAACCGTGACAACCCCCTAATAAAGTCTAAATTTAATTAAATACTCTATATAACACCATTCCTAGGAATTTTTTTTGGTTGAACATTCCTAGGAATTAACAGAATACAGATCGTGAAACCCACCCCTTCAGTGACATTCTAAAGTGGGTTAATATTTTTAAGGTGGTAAAGCGTCATATTATGTGGAAAATCGACTATATGTATGAATGGGAAGCCTTTTACTATAGAGGGTAAAATGCAAACTAGATATGAATGGGTGGCCAAGGCAGTGGCTCGGGGATCCTGCCCTGCAGCTTCATGGGCTAATCTCCCTCCTCCTGAACTGGGTCATATCCTATGTACCGACTTCATACGAGGTTAATGAGAAGCTGTGTTTTCACTGAAAAAAAAAAGAATGCAAAGTTGAAAAAAAGAAGGGCAGGGCAACCATTGACTATAATCATTGTTTAAGGGAGATTTTGGAAAAACCACACGTGACAACTGAGTTGATTCACTTGTTTGTTCGTTCCCAAACCATGCGGTGATGACTTTTTTTCCTCAAGAAGATGCTTTGGTATTTTGTATTTCTCTTATCTGCCCAGGGGTATTTCTTGCAATCTAAGAATGCATGGTTTGTTGAGCGGCATCAAAAGAGACACCAGAAGTATAGAAAAATATCGGCATCAAATCACTCTCAAAAAAAAAAAAAACAGCACTAAACTATACGTTATCATCAACATGCATGGTTATTGGTTAGAATAGTTTTTTTTTTCTTTCGCGGAAGACATTGAGATCTAACCCTTTATTAACTTATCTTCTAGAGTAAATTTATGCATTTTACCATATTGTCACTTCTTTTTGATTCTAATGCCAATCCAATCCATGATGAAGAGTAGGAAGACCAAAAGCATTTGGTTCATTTGTGATAATGTTCTTGACCAAATCACACTTCGCCCTCTGCGGTCATGAGCTACAATTCTAGCTGATTCTCATAATGCTTTCTTAGATTGTTTTTAACTTGGTTTTATAGTTACTAGTTCAGGTAATTTTCTGATGTACCGATAATACAAAGACACCCATGGGACCTAAAGACTGAGATATTACGGAGTACGTAGAAGACTCAGAAGCTAGTATAAAATAATAGGAAACTACTGATATTGTTGATCAATTGTACCAAACAAATTTTCATCATGTAATGAGATCGATTGATTGTTAGCTTATGGTGAGACCGTAAACTTCAATCATCAACTACTTAAAGTTGCGTAGTATATATAGAGCTATACAATAAAATTATTTTAAGGTTTACACCTATATACAAACCCACTGGACAAGCCCATTAACTATAAATATAAGTTAATTATATTCACTGGTTAAGCATTTCTAAATATTTTGTTCATTTATGGATTATGTTAAGGTAAGGGACTTCTATTTGGTTAAATTGTGAGCTTCCGTGCACAAAACAAAAGTAAAAAGGATTAAAGATCATAAAAAAAGGAGGAAAAGAGAAATTATGGTAGGTGCCGCCGAAAGTTGCAATCTGGTTTGACCGGTAAGAAATGTCAAATATTAGCTAATGCGAGATTTATGTTTGCATGGTCCCCAAAAATCCAGTATAGGCAGGAGAATATTAATTAGTAGTACTAGTTAATTATATATGCTGAATATTATCAAATACATTTCATGACTTGAACGAAAAGTTAGTGTAATACCCAATGGTAATTCTTTCTGTAGACCAAAAAAAAGAAGAAGAGAAAACACATGCGATTATAAGCAGGCTGCGCTTATCTCTATATAAAAATATAAATCAGAACCTCTTCCTGTAAATGTAAGAGGCGACGTGGCATCTCATACACTTTTTGCTTGAGTTGCAGTCCTAGCCAAAATTAATATTACGTGTTGTGGGAGAAATGGAGAAAACAGAAGCAATCCTTCATGAACCATAATTAAAATTATAGTTCTTGACCTCTAATTTTCCCTGCAAAGAATTCATGCACCATTTAGGTTATAAATTTCATTTCTTTTTCCTAACCTATTGTGTTTCGTCTCATGCTCCCCCTTCAACCCTTTTCTTACTCAGTCTCTCTATTAGCTTATGAACTTTTATCACATCAATCTCGCCTTTAACCTTCACTTCAACTTTCTCGATATCATAGTCTACCGTGCAAACCCCTGGTCATCAGAAAGACGATCCGATCATTTAGTAACAGTTTACGTACGTTGTTGTTGTTGTGGTGAGGAGAAACGGTATTCTTCAATTTAGTTAGTAATTATTAATTTGAATCCCCTCTAGTTAGCAATCCTTCATGAAACATGCGAACCTATAGTTGCCGTGTTTGGGAATTGACAGGAGTTCCTTGCCCAAATGCAATATGTGTGTTTCAAAGGGAGAGGTTAAGGGTAGCTGATTATGTCAGTCATTGGTATACCCTGGATATGTATGAAAAAGGTTATCAATATTCCATCCAACCTGTGCGTGGAAGAAAATTCTGGCCACATACTGGGAAGCCTGATTTGTCACCGCCAGAGATTGTTATCTTTGGATATTGGATAAGCTGTGAATGTATGTTGTCCTTAAATACCCGTGATGAAGGCAAACAAAATACATAAGTAAGCTTGCAAATGATTCATGCTTGCAAATGGTTGCTTCTCAGTAGTTGCCATTGATGGAAAATGAAAATGGCATCTGGGAAACCATAACCCCATACTAGATTTAAAGACACAAACATAGAACACACATTTTCATACCACAACTTCAGTCAATACATAAAAATACAACACCAACTGAATGTGTACAATAACACCAGAGAATACATCAAAATAGTGCCGTAATTGTAAGGCACAGACCCATCATTAAGCCGATTGTATCAAATAGCTACAAATAACCATACATAGTTGCATTCATTAGGTCAAGCTTGCCAAAATTCAACTAAGTGTGTTACATCTTCATGCGGTCTTCTTCTTCTTTCTGTGAATGTCACTACAGCTTTCTTGTGTTAAGGGTGGCTTAGTTTTGGCGCCCCTGTTGCTTGTGTTTCCTTGGGTTGTTGTGCATCTACCAAATGCAACTGAAGTTGTCGTTGATCTCGTCAGAATACGTTTTTGAGACAATGAAGTTGATGCCCTTGACCTTATTATAATTTTCTCCCTCATATTGGTACTGTGCTGCCTTGCAATTGGAGGTACATTTGATATGCTAACAGGAGGGATAACAACGTCGGTGGTGGCCTCTGAAGTTTGAGTTTCTGCACACAGAGACAATAACAACAACAATAATATTAGCACATTAGAAGCAAATTATAAGCACATTAGAAGCAAATTATAAGCACATTAGTAGCACAAACTTACTTGTGAATTCTGTAGTAGCAATCCTGGATAGGACTTTATCTGCAATTTCAGCAAGCAATTCATCTGCAATGAACTCAGGATCTGCAATTGGTTGTGCCCCATCAATCGCTATTGTATATAAAGTAAATACATGTAGGAAACTATAGATAATATGACTACATTCAAATTGGATGCTCACTTATAACATTTTCAACCGGATTTGAGGCATTAGAATCCATGATTGGAGCACCTTCAGAGTTGAAGTTAGCCTGGAATTGAGGGGCTACAATAGTGCTGCGTGGTGGCGTGAACTTAGTTCCACTTTCTCTTCCACCTTTGGGTGCTCTTGCTCTTCCACGACCCCCGCTACCTCCTCTAGTACTGATGCCCCTATGTCTTTCACTTGGAGGATGCATGTTTGGTGCATCCTGAAACATGAGATCAACATTACAGATATGAAGTTATCACATTATTATGTGACAAAACACATATAGCATATACTATTGCAACTGAAATGAACTTACTTGTAAAAAAAATTGTGGAAATTGGATGCATTTGAAGTCTCACCAACTTCAGTTGTATAATCCAAGTTCATTGTAGCCTGAAAATAGGAGACAGAAACGTATGAATTTAAATGACCAGAAACATAACTTCAATTTATTAACTTACATTGCCTTCAGCAGTTGGAGGCTGAACTGTGTTCTGCAATATAAATTAAAGCATCAATAATGTAGATTAAGCAAGTGTACAAGTGGTTTGCTTTGGTAAGTGTCACTGAAACACAAATAAATATGCAATTTCCTCATTACTTGATTGCCTAGTTTGCATGTCTTTCTGTTGTGGTCAACCTTATAACAGATTTTGCAATGGACCTTCCCGTTAGGCCTTGACGACCGAGATCCCTCATGCTCCTCTTTCTTCCTTTTGGTCATCTTTCTTCCTTTTGAACAACAATTAGAAGAACTAATCCTACCATTTCCATGGATTGTGCATACTGCTACCATTTCAACAATACCAATCCTACCATTTCAACAACACAAAAACAGAAACTACCTAGTAGTTCAACCTAATCCATAGCAAACCCATTCAAACCCAACAACACATACTAACCCAGTAACATACAATAGTTGCATAACCTCACAATCTAAGCATCGATTCAAATCCATCAAGCCGAAAGGACCTTCAAAACAATGTCTTCAACATTAACTGCAAAAATAAAATGATTGCCATTATTGCATACCACGAACCGCATAACCCAGCTCGCCCATCATATCGTGCTAATTGATCTTCCAATTTTTGCTTCTCCACAACCACAACACCTCTAGCTTCCACCAGTATAAAACTTTCTGCCTTCAATTCCTCCAACACCGACGTCATTTTCTCGCTTCTGGCAACGTGCTTCTGGATCTCTGCCATAAGCCTTTGGTTCTCCTCATACAACTCCCGTTCTCTGTCCCGTAAGCCTCTCACAACCTCTGCAACCCACCCACATACATCCGGATCAATGAACATAAAAAATTGCATTAATTGCACCTGTGGAACCTCATTCCGGGATGCTGGTTTGTCCATGATATCCATCTTCCAGTCTTCACCTTACAGAAGCACACGATGTCCACATCTTCGTACTCAAAACCAAGGGGCTGCTTTCCAACGGAGGTGATACGCTTGCAGCTTCTCGATTTTGGCCGCCGTGATGAACCCTGTAATCCCTTCAAGGAGGACGACGATGATGACTGCGACAAAGACATCAACATGGATGTTTTTAGGCAATTGATGAATAACTAAGGAGATGCTTTTGGGGGTCAGCAACAGATGCTTTTGGGTAACTGATGAATAAGTAAAGGGAGAGGAGAGAGTTTAGGGTTTTGATGCAATGGGAGAGAGTAGACGAGATAGGGGAGAGGGAGAAGATGAAATAAAAAAGAGATTTGGTAATTTGGGAGGGAGAGATGGGACGGGGGAGAGGGAGAAGAAGAAATGAAAAGAGACTAGCGACCCAGGGCGGTTGGGTCACTAAACAGTGGCGACCAGGGGCGGGATACCCGGTCCGTAGCTGGGACAGACAGTGGGACCCACCGACGACACGTGGCAGCAAAGCGGTGTCACCTCGCTTCAAAACGACGTCGTTTTGTGCGGCGGGCAGCCGGTCAAAAAAGGGAAGAATCCATGTCAGCATATGCCCCGCCCGAACCCGTGACTGAACTGTCCACGAAAATTCTAAGTATATAAATGTCTCGGCAAAAGGTTTAGGTACGTGATTGTCTCAAACCAAAAAATATGAGTACCATCCGTACCAAAAACCCGCTGATGAATCAATATATAACCCATAAAAGATATCTTTGGGTTTTTATGACCCGTTTAGTTTAGATAATAATCTAACATAATAAGTAGAGCTATTATAATTAAGTGGTCCTAGACATTATATTAGGTATGGATTGCACAAACAAACTAATTCATCAACTAAAAAATGTGACACTAATAGAAAAAGAAGGGAAGATGGGTTCCCAATCATGCCACCTAGTAAGCCAAAGGGGCAGATACCTTACACAATAAAAAAAAAGAAGTTGAAAGATAATCAACTTGTATGCCCAATCGCACAAACACAAATAGATTACTAATCTCTGCCTTGTGCACCCGTAAAATCAACCATTTTATGGCACCCAAACCACTAAGCAAACCCAATATAGTAGTAACAACGACCTTGCTAGCAACAGCCTCAAACTCAACATACTTAACTGTAATAAAACATCATGTAAAAATTCGACAATTTGACAACTAACAAAGCAATCAAATGGAGAGAAATAAGTGGCACGTTTAAGCAAAGCATCCACTGCATAGAATATATAACCGGTTTATAGAAAATTTCAAGATTGTTATTTAAAGTAATTCTCCACAAAGCTTTTTTTAGCTGCTGAAGGAGAATTCCAGGAGCTGTACAAACATCTTCTTGCTACTTTTGGAATAAATGGAGATTGTGTTTGAGCTTTTGTTGGACTTGTGTTTAATTTGATGGTTTTGTTGGATTGTGTTTCAGCTTTTCTCAGTAGTATTGCAGGTTATGTTTCCAATGATGGAACTCCGATGATTTATAATTTTTGGATATGAAATTGGACAATCACTCAAATGGATAAAAAAAAAAAAGCAATTCTCTACAATTCACTGTTGATGAATACTTCTAATTCTGATTGATTTTTGTTTTCAAATTTTTTAGGTAAAAGATTAAAAAAAAAACAAAGAATTCTAGCATAGACTTATCCTGCACCATAAATTTTATAATGAGAAACCTCTTTTATGATGGAGGAGTGGCTTCATTGCCCTCTTTCAAGAACCAAAGATGACACTCCAAGCCATGGAAAAAGGAGAATAGGGCGGAGGAAGAGGAAGACGAAAAAAGGATAGTGGGGGCGTAGGAAGAAGAAGTTTTTTTTTTTTTTTTTATGAGAAGGAAGACAGGTAGTTTCCTTATATATTTTTCACGGATTAAAACTTAGTTTTCAATTGGCTTGTGCTTTTTTTCTTTAATTTAATTTCATTACAATTAATACTTAACAAGTCTACAATGAAATGATACAAAAAGGAAATTGACATAACACTTTTGCTAGTTCGCAAAGCCGGTTCTACTTATGCTTTATTAATAGGCAGCCCTAGTCATAAATTGTATAAGCACTAAATGATCTAACCTTTTGGTTAAAATAGGATACATGCCCATTACCAGCATGGAAATATTAATTTAACAAAAGTAAATCTTATATTCCCTAGGACCTCCATCAATAAAATTTTCCCCCTTTTTTAAGGATAACTATTCTATATATCATATATGTTGAACAAAAAAAAAATTCTATATATCATATATTATTATATCATGGGCATCATATATTATGTATCATGTGCATACAAAAAATAGTGTGGCAAAAAACACAAAAACAAGGGGAGAAAAAAAACCTTGAAGAACAATTCATAAATAGAGGATCTAACACTCCAATAATTGTCCTGCAATATATGATACGAATTAGAGAGCAGCCAAACTTTGTGAGAAAGTAACAAAAGTGGTCATGCACATAATCATTGTTCACACCAAAAAAAAAAAAAAGCTATAAGCCTAAGAATAGCTTCATGGGATATTGTTGACAAATTAAGGTGGCAAAGATTCACACCATACCCCTAAATCTCTACTTGAATAATGCATAAGAATATAACCACTAACCCTTGTTTGATTATCCCCTCTATGTACTCTTTCAAGAAAAAAAAAAAAGAACACACTGTAAATAAATACACCAAAAGGAAGACGATGAAGTGTGGGTAAAAAATATATCTTACCGTTTGGAAAAAAAAAAAAATGCAATGGCTTTGAGAGCCGTCTGACAGATTAGTTCGAGATCCGTTTTACAGAATACTGTGAAGAGCTGTTTAACGGATCAATGCTGAGAACCGTTACACAGATCGTTTTGTGATTTATCTGACAAATCAGCTTGAGATTTAGCTAACGGATCGATGTTGAAATCCCTCTGACGGATGTGTTCAAGACCCTCTGACAGTCAATTGTGGAACCTCACTGGCAAATTTGTTCAAGACCCAAATTTGAGAGCCGTCTGACGGATGGGTTAGATAGATGCCTCTAACGACCCCAAATCCAGCTTTGGAGTTATCAATAAAATAAGAAAAAATTAAGACCATTTGAAGCACTGTAAAAGGTGAAGAGATGATCAAAGTGCAATCATCAACGTCCAGGTCGTTGGAGATGATACCGAAAAACAACCACAGTCCACAAGTCAAAAACGTTACAACCTTATAACTCAAGAATAAACAACACCGTCACCATTGGAAGTAGCCAGTCAAAGTTACTTTTAATAGAGCTTAGGTTGCAAAGTTGAAATACTAGAATAGTGGATATGAATAAACAAAAACACAGTAAAAAGGACTTAAACGAGTAAGGAAGGATGCTTGCGAGTTGCAAGGAAAAAGAAGCTTAACCTAATCATGTTTATCCATCATGAATAACTCTTGCAAGGAAGCTTAACCTATTTTACTTGACCATCCGTATCTATCAATTTTTTCTTTTTCTAGCATTAAAAAAAAACATGATTCAGAGTTTTTTGCTTTGCCTTCCAACTATAAGACTAATTTAATCGTCCGAACCCCCAGACTCGAACCTCCGTGAACGGAAGACTTTTATGCCAACACAACCAATCACTTGGCGTCTAACAAATGAATTTGAGAGCCCTCTAATGGAATGGATGTCATATGAGAACCGTGGTGACGATTGGACTTGAGAGCCAATTGCCGAATGGGTTGAAGACTTGCCCGTATGACAACTATGGTTGATAGAATGATCAAAACGTGTAAGGCATCCATTAGAGAGGACACATGTCTGCTTAGAATGACATTTCAAGGTGCATTTATAGTACAAATCATGCGGTTGATAAAGCATAAAAGACTGGGCATAAGCAAAAAGAGATGGGATAAGGCTGAATTATGATTGGTATGATTTTTTACCAAGAGTGCATGTAATGGCAAAAGGTGAACATTATAAATAGGCATTGAATCCACTATCAAAAAAAAAAAAAAAAACAGAAGGCATTGAATGTAACGCAACTTTTATTACTCTTTCCTTACTATCTCCCATCTTTTACTCTCATTCTTCCCTTGAACCTTTTACTCTCTGTCTAATTAAACATTTTTTGATAAGTGCAGTAAATACCACTAGCTTAAACATTTTTTGCAAGTAGAGATTTGCCGCTGAGGGGATAGGCTGACAGGCAACTTGGAAAATTAGAGTACCACCCCAGAACAATTGTAATCCTTGACACATATATAGTAAAAAAATCCAAATACTTGGGAGAGTGGGAAAAGATAAATATCAATTACTCAATGACCAACGTGTAAAAATATGATAAGTGCAGTAAATACCTCGGCAATTCAGAACATGGCATTCGGTTCTGCACCTTGCTTCACGATGCTATCTCATCTTCTCGGAGATAAGAAACGAGTGCTGCAGAGTTTAGACCATGGCTTGCAGCTTCCTCCCACTGATTCATAATTCTCAAAAAAAATTTGGCCGAGTTAAGCATTAATTACAAGCATCAAGCAAGGGGATTAGAGGTTGATCAAAGTGGAACTAAGAGGAAGAAAACTTGTACACATGATCTACAATCTGAAGAAGTGAAAAGCAAAGGGAGGTCTACAAGAGGTAAGTCTTTGACCCTTTTAATTCTGTTGTATTGATGTACTGAGATGTATATTGATATGATAATGATGTGATTGATATTGATTTTCCTTGATAAATATGATGGGGACATGAGGCAGTAGCGATGTTAAGGATTCAAAATGCGAAAAGGATATTATTCTTTTTCTTATTCAACTAGTTATTAGTTAATAAGAAATTTTCATGCTTAGCTATGTACTTGTTTGTACACAGTCATGAACCGTGTCGACAACCGTCTAATAAAGTCTAAATTTAATTAAATACTCCATATAACGCCATTCACAGAACACAGAATCATCAAACCCACCCCTTCAGTGACATTCTGGAGTGGGTTAATATTTTTAAGGTGGTAAAGCATCATATTATGTGGAAAATCGACTATATATAGTAACTGGAAATGAATGGGGAAGCCTTTAATTACCATAGAGAGGATAAAATGTCAAATTGAAAAAGAAGGGCTGGACAACCATTGACTATAATCATCATTGTTTAAGGGAGATATCGGAAAAATCACACGTGACAACTGAGTTGATTCACTTGTTCGTTCGTTCCCAAACCATGCGGTGATGAAATTTTTTCCTCAATAAGATGCTTTGGTATATTTGTATTTCTCTAGTTTACCATAAAAAGAAAATCATACGTCACCCTCTGCAGTCATGATCTACAATGATTCTCATAATTATACTTCTTTCTTAGATTCTTTTTAACTTGGATTTTGTAATTACAATCAATTCATCCCAAAATCTTGGAGAATCGTGCAAATTGTCCTCCTTCAAATGAGTCCGTAACACATTGAATCTGACACCTTCATTCCAGCTATTAATCTTTGTCTGTTCCCTCCACGGTATTCATCTCTACCCTTGGTGGAAAACAACATTCGATACTCTTTTTTTCTTTATACTAACATTCGATACTCTTTCACAACTTATGTCCGTGTGAGGAATTCTGAGGATGAGACTGTTGCAGACAGCGCTGCGTCGAAGAGATAAGAAATTATCTCAAGTGGCACAGATAAGGATGACAGGACAGGCACAGGTACTCTGTCTAAGTTCGGTTCCATATTCAGGTACTCTAATTAACATCCTTATGCGCCTTCTTTTCCTCTCCATTATTGTTTTTAATTGTCTTCCAGTTCAACAACATGCATTTTCATCTTACAAAATGCTCCCACACTTTTAGAAGCAATTCAATCTGCGCAGGTCTTTTCCCCTGCTTACAACTTAATTATAAGGTAAAAAGACATTGGATTAATTACTAGTAAATTGGCAGTTTGTTTGTGGTGCCGATCTCTATCTTTTGTTTAATCCAAGATGCACATTTGGCACTTATTTTAAATTGCACAGGAAGTGTTTTGGCGTGGAGTTGTTGAAGAGCTTTTATGGTCTATTACTGGTTATATATCATTCTTTTCCAAATATATGCTTGAACTGAAGTGAAACAGACAGTAACACTTGTATTAGATACTCGATTAGTATAACTTCTCAGCAATTCCGTAGCGTGATTGCTTGCTAGAATGAAAATCTACTTCCTGAAGTCTCCCTATCCTCATCATAAATATGAGAGAGAGAATTAGATCATGTGAAGCTTCGGTTGCTCATAGGTTCTTTGTCTTCAGGACAAAGATATTCACATATAGGATGGACATGCTCGAAGGGAGCACCTGGGCAGGCAAATACTTGACCAGCACAATCCATTTTATCTACTACTAAGTTGACTGTACAAAGCACAATATTTAATGTGTCCATATTTTTCAGCATTGCCTCAAAAGATAGAGAAGAGGGCGACTTTAGGACGCATATATATGGATTCCAGTGGAGGCACTTTGGTGCCAAGCAAGTGGTTATCATATTTCACAAGACCAATTTTCTGGCTATCCTTTCCACCTCTAGTCTAAATTTCTTATTTTGCAGGTATATAAGCATGCATGCTGACTACAAGGGTCAAGGGTTTGATCAGCTGGCAGAAGTTATTAACAAGGCAACAAAATAGACCAGATGACAGGCATATTATCATCACAGCATGGAATCCCAGTTGATGGCACTTCCACCCTGTTCATTATCTTTCTGCATGCAGATGGTTCTTAACGGTGGAGCTTTACATTCTAGGCAGATAGTGACAATATCAAACAAAGACAAAGTAATAGCTTTGGATAAGTCACTTCCAATGGTATTGACCACTAGATTATCTTGCGCAATATAAATGAGGACATTAATTGTCTTCTAAATTAATATTCTTGGTTGCATATTCTCAATCCTGTTCTTTTTCTTTAATCCGTTTTGGTTAAGGTAGATAAAAACAAGTGATACGTCTACTGCTGAGTCGGGATCCGAAGTTGAAGATGTTGCTTCCCTAAAATGACTGGGAGCTATTCACTTCCAAGACTTGTTCCTGTTACCGAATTGAAGTAAGTTTTTTAAAAAGTTTGAATGCATGAGCATCTAACCCAACTTTTTAATTATTGATTTCTTAGTTCTTACACCTGTTTAGAACATTGTTTGGGCGGTGCAACCATGGATGGATTGATGCAATTGTTAGGTTGAAATCAATAACAATTATGTGGATGTTTATGCCGGCTAGTTCATGGTAAAACAAGTGCTCCTGGTAGTCTCTCTCGATACGATGAGTATGTACCTGTAATTGACAAGACTGTTGATGCTGAGTGGAAAAAACAAGTGTCCTTGCCGGAGCCATGTATACCCACGGGCTAGCAAATTCAACAGAAACTGACTCAATACCTCTCAACCTGATGTTTATTTTCTACCAGCCCCACCATATGCTTATGACTAGTCGTATCACTCAAAGAATCTGTTAGGAAGTCCCCATTGGCATGCATAATTCATAACTATTGACAAAATATAAACCAAAAAGACAAATTGAACGCACGCGCTTTCGAAAAAGAAAAGTTAATGGTGAAGGAGATGGTCGGTGAAAGGTGGACAATTGTAGGCAGAGGTCGGCGGAAGGAGCGAGGGTCGGCGGCGAAGGTTACACCTCATGATGGATCCAGATTTAGGAAGGATTTTGACTCCAAGAAAGTGAAACCACTCTACTTATCCAGATGGTCTCGCGAGAATATTCAGAGGTCAGTTGATGGAGGTAGGGCTATCACTGTGTATGTAGAAGGTTTTCCTTCTGTCTGGGGAGCTGCTGACCTGTTCAAGGAGCTGTCGAAGGTGGGTGTCGTCGTTGATGTTTTCATCCTTAGAAGAATGGAGAGCATTATGGATTCGCGCGATTTGAAAACTCTGGTAGTCTCAGTGGTATTATAGAGAGGATTCATAAGTGTAAGGGCAAGGGATGGGAGCTAAAGGCTAATCTGACTAAGAAAAGAAGAAGCTAAACTGGTAGTGAGCATATCAGGGAGGAGAAACGGTTCATTAGCCAGAGGAAGATGGCAGGTACGGGGGTTGGTGCAGTCCAAAAAGGCGTCTCTTTTAAGCAGATTGTGTCTAAATCTCAGGATAGGACTTCCTCTTCCCAGGAGGATTGGGCGTCGCGGTCGAAGGAAGCGTCCATCGTTTTTAATCCTTCCCAGGAGAATTTGAGTGGTCTGGAGGTTTGTGCCTTTGGTGTGCTATGTGAAGATACTGATGTATCCGTAATTAAACATCAGCTCTCTGCTGCAACTGGTTTTCCAGTTCAGATTAGGTCACTAGGGGGCAACTATATTTTGGCTGACTTTCGAACTAAGAAGGAGATGTTAGAATGTGTAGAGATCGTTGGCAGAATGAAGATGGACGAAATTCTCTTATTCAAGGCTTGGGAAGATGGAGACTGTGCAACATATAGAAACTGTCGTTTGAATATCTATGGTGTCCCTCCTCAAGCCTAGTGCGAGGATTTCTTTCAGATGATTGCCGTTCGATTCGGGAAATTTGTGAGGTTAGTTAATAGTATTGATAACAGCTCTGATCTTGAAGTTGCTAGGATTCATATTTCAACATCTTATAGAGCTCCTATTTCTCGCCAGTTCAAAACTTTGATAGGCCAGAAACTTTATGATGTGTCTGTTTGTGAAGACTACTCTTGGTCATCTGGGGAGGGGAATCACGTCATATGCGAAGAGGATCTCAGCGAAGGGGATAATACAAGTATGGTTCTTTGTTCCATCTTACAGGAAGGTAGGAATTCGTCGGTGGTCAATATTAAAGGAAAAGCTCCGGCGACTGAGAAAGGGTTAGTCTCTTCGAATCCCTTTGGGATTCTTGATACAATTAAATGTCTTTAGGAAAGCAAAGTGTGCGGTGGGAAGGGTGGTATTCTAAGGGTTTCGAAGATTAATTCCATTCCCAATGCTGTAGACCGCGTGCCTAGAATGCATGGTACTGCTGTTACTCCTCGAAATTTAGGCGCCAACATCGCTCAAGGCAACTTTGGGCTGGTAAGCAAGATGGGCCACCTAGGGAGCCCTCTACTGGGCTTGGGAATTCAAATAGCCCAAGATCTCCAAATTCCTTCAGTGTGAGTAATACGTTACCGTTCAGAAATGTGGATAAGGTAACCATGGCCTCAAGTCCTGGGGAGTCTGAGTATCAGAGCGAAGAAAGGATTTCTGAGCTCTCCAACCTTGTTCGAAGACTCACTACTATCTTGGAGAATGCCAAGTTAAACAGAATCTCAAGATTAAAGAAGAAAAAGGAGGTTTCTCCTTCAGGCGCCATCAGAACTCTCATCTTCGGTGACAGCTCTACTCAAGATGCAGAGATTGAGATTGGCAATAGAAGGGCTCTTGCGAGAGCCTCTGAGGAAGAGAGTGAGACTCAAGCTTCATTGGATTCGAGGAAAACTCTGGAGGTAGGGAAGAATTTGGGGTTGGAAGTCTGCGAGTTCCATGAGGAATTACTGCAAAAGATGGGCAATCTAGTTCAGAAGGAGGCCGCGGAGTGGTCAACCGCGCAGGTTGAAACTCGAGGTTAGCTTACCTTTGTTGATCTTCAGTGCGTTTTCTTGTTTGATTATTACGATTTGTATTTTATCGTGGAATGTTCGGGGGTTGGGGTCTGTTGGGAAGCAGTCTATGGTTAGGGAGTTGATCTGGAAGGAGTCAGCGAAGGTGGTTTTCTTGTGTGAAACTAAATGTTCTGGGTGTTCTCAGATTGATTTTGGGAGGGTATGGGGTCGGGGTATGTTCAAATGGGAGGAGGTTGGTGCCGTTGGTAACTCAGGTGGTATGGCTATGCTTTGGGACCCGTCTTATTTCATTTGTTCTAGAAGGATGAAGGGCGGTAACTGGATTCTCTTGGAAGGTTCGGTGAGGAAGGGTCATCAAATCATGATTTGAGGGGTTTATGGGCCTTCTGAATTGGAGCATAGATTGAGCTTATGGAGGGAATTGGAGGTTCTTCTTCTAGAGTCTCCTACCCCTGTTCTGGTTATTGGAGACATCAACGAGATTCTATCTACGGAAGACAGACTTAGGGGAAGGGTTTGCAAGAGAGGGGCTCAAGCTTTTTCTGATTTCATCTCCTCTCTTCAACTATGCGAAGTTGACCTCTCTGGCAGAAAATTCACTTGGGGCAATTCATTTGTTGCAATTCGAACCGGGCTTTTGTTAACCCGGACTGGTTCAATCTTTTTCCCTCTATTTTCTTAAAAGCAGGATGCAAGGCTGGGTCTGATCACTACCCAATCATCTTGGCCCAATTCAATCTAGATTGGGGCCCGAAGCCATTCAGGTTCCTTAATTGTTGGCTTAGTTGTGGATCTTTTGATGATACTCTTGAAACTATGTGGGAAGAGGCGTGCTTAAGTCACCTTGGGAGGTTCAGATTACTTAAAAAACTAGGTTTTATCAAGAAAGCCTTAAGAGAGTGGAATATCAGAGTTTTTTGCAATATTGATGACTCTGTTAAGATACTTCAGGATAAGATTAATGCCCTTGTTCTGATTACTGAGCAGAGGCAGCTGACTGTATTGGAGCGAGCTGAAAGGAGTGAACTTTTTACTAGACAGAGGCAGAAAGAAAGCCTTTGAAGGCAGAAGTCGAGGACAATTTGGCTCAACTTGGGGGATAAAAATACTAAGTTCTTCCACTCCACGGCGTGTAATAGAGGTAGACGCAATGCTACCCTAATAATTTAGGTAGGCGATAACATTTTGGAGAATCCAGTGGACATTAAAAACGCAGCTTGGACTTTCTTTGCTGATTTTTATAAATCTTCATCGGAGGTGCGTCGCAAGCTAGGTTCTTTGCAGTTCAAGCATCTGGATGAGGTACAACAAGGACTGCTTGAGAGACCGTTCGAAAAGGAGGAAGTGAAGCATGCGCTGTGGGAATGTGATGGAGACAAATCCCAGGGGCCAGACGGGTTTACCTTTGCCTTTTATAGAAGGCTGTGGAATTTTATGAGTGATGATTTGATGGACATTTTTCCTGAGTTCTACAGGTTCGGATCTTTACCCAAAGGGATTTATTGTGCTTTTCTCACTCTAATTCCTAAAGTTTCGGATACTATGCAGTTTGGTGATTTCCGCCCGATCAGTCTAGTCCATGGAATCTATAAGGTAGTGGCCAAAGTGCTCGTCATGAGGCTTAAATCCATTATTCCTTCTCTGGTTAGCGAAAATCAGTTTGCTTTCATAGAAGGCAAGAATATTTTGGATTGTGTGTTTACTGTGTCAGAAATTATTCATCTTATTAAAAAGTCAAGGACCTCGGCTATATTATGGAAAATTGATTTATGACTCAGTTTCATGGGCTTTCCTTCTAGAGGTTATGAAGGCTATGGGCTTTGGAGTGAGATGGTGCACTTGGATTTCGAACTGTGTCAAAGGTTCTGGGCTGAATGTCTTGATTAATGGTAGTCCTTCAGGGGAGTTCATTATTAACAAGGGTCTGAAACAAGGGGATCCCTTATTTCCTTTTCTTTTTTAATCTGGTAGCAGAGGGGCTCATAGTGATTATCAAGCAAGCTATAGGGAGTGGAATGATCAAAGAGGTGCAGCTCGGCCAGTTTTTACCGACAATTTTGCAGTTTACCGATGACACACTATTTATCTCTCCTAATGATCTAGATTCATTGATTAATCTCAAAAGGTGCCTTCGTTGTTTTGAATCTTTGTCGGGGCTCCAAATCAATTTCTTTAAGAGTACCATCGTGGGGGTAAATATGCCGGCATCCAGATCTCGATTGATTGCATATAAGCTTCAGAGTAGGGTGGAGAAACTGCCTATTTCTTATCTTAGTCTCCCTGTTGGTGCTAATATGAGGAAAGCGAAGTCTTGGGATCCAGTCTTGAATCGTATTAAGCATCGACTTGCCTCCTGGAAAGGGAAATATGTGTCTTTAGGTGGCAGAATTACTTTGATAAAATCTGTGTTGTCTAGTATGCCCATCTACTATTTATCTATTTATAAAATTCCCTCTGGGTAGCCAAGAGAATTGTCTGTTTACAGAGGAATTTCCTCTGGAGTGGAGGAGGTGATAAAAAGAAAATGTGCATGGTTGTTTGGAACCGAATTGCAAGACCTAAAAGTTGCGGAGGGGTGGGAATTGAAGCTCTTCTTTTGAAAAACAGATGCTTGCTTTTTAATTGGCTTTGGAGATATGTTAACTATGATCTATCTTTGGAGGTCAGCCCTATTTGGTTTAGGATTATAAATGATTATCGTCTCAGGATTTCAGGATCTTCTTGGCCCTCTTTCGATGCTAATAATATCTCTGCTGTGTGGCGTGGTATGGTTCAGTCTGGAGAAGGGCTTTCAGGTGGAAGGGGCTTGAAGGATTTAGTTCAATTTGTCATTGGTGATGGAGGCTTTTGTAGATTTTGGCACGATCAGTGGCTTGAGGGTGTGGTGTTGAAGTTAGCTTATCCTAGACTCTTCAATACTGCTATTGATCAAAATATTGTTGTCAAGGATGCGGTCAGATGGTGGGAAGGTAGGTGGGTTATTTCTTTATTGTGGAGAAGGGAGTTATTTTCTTAGGAACTTAAGGATGTGGAGTCTATTAACTCCAAGCTGCTCATTGTTAGACTTATACAAGGCAAGTCGGATTGCTGGTATTGGCCAAAAAGCAATGATGGCTTTTATTCTTCCGGGGCGAGATTTGGTGCTTTGGTGTCCTTTCTTCCCCCACTTAGCCCGAAACCTTATGTGTGGATGGGTCTTGTACCACCAAAGGTTGAAAGTTTCCTTTGGTTGGCTTTCCAGGGGTTAGCCACTAAGCATGCTTTGCTGTCTAGGAATATTATTGATACCGAGCAAGCTTTATGTGTTTTTTGCATGGATTCTGCGGAATCGTGTAATCATCTATTTCTTCACTGCAGACGATCTTGGCTTCTTTGGTCAAGAATCTGCAGGTGGTGGGGGTCCACTGGTGTATGCCTTGGAGTCTTGAAGATCTGTTCTTGCACTGGGATACTCTGAGTGTGAAGGTAGGGGCCAAATCTTCGTGGATGACCATTCTGTTTGCTTCGATTTGGACTATTTGGCTCTCAAGGAACAAGAAGTTGTTCGAGAATTTGGAGATAGAGTGGGATAGAATCTTTGATATTATCCTTATCAGATCCATTGCCTGGATCGAAACAGCCTGCTTTCCCCTTCTCCTTATCTGATTTACTTATTTGTGCCGATGGTTTAAGGGACTGGCGTGGTATACCCTGCAAAGTGGTTTTAATGTAGTTTTTTCGGTCCTTGTTTTGGGGAGTTATTAGTCTGCTAAGGGTGGCCAGTGGCTTAACAATGAATGGGTGAGGCTAACATGATTATTTGGACAAGGGGCCAGTGAGCTCTTGAAAACTTTAGAAAGGAATCCGTTGGGGAAGATTTTTGGAATATTTTAAAAGACAGTGGAAAACTTAATTCAGAAAGGAATCCCTTGGGGAAGATTTACGGAATGTTTATAAAACAGTGGTTCATCCACAGGAGATGAAATGCCCCGACCTGTATTTACCGTACACAGTAAACACGTGCCGGAACTGTGACGACCCAATCAAACTAAGCCCAGCATACAGCCTATACAACAGAAACTCGGGCTCAACAGCCCAAAATAAAAGCAACGATAACATCATATCCGGCCCAATGGCCCAACAACAATAATAAACAGCACAGCGGAAGACTTAATAACTCACAAAGACACTGTATGCGACACTGATGCAAACTATGGATCCAGGTCCTGTCCAAGGGATAACACCGTAGCCTATTTGGAATGCACCAAACCTGTACCACAAATAACTCATCCTACGGGATGAAAGCCCGCAGGTGAGGGGTGAGTCCGAAGTGCTCACCGACGAAGGATAGTCAATCAATATGCAACACTAAAATTACTCAAGTCAAAAAAACAGCCAAACCAAAAGACAAGACCCAAAACTGGTCCAAGACCAAAAAGACTAAAACAAAAACCCAATTTTCCAATTTTATCTTTCCGTGCCCCGTCACGGATAAGCTAGGGGTCAGACCTGGTTATCAACATATTCCGGGTGCCAGACCAAATCCAGAGGACCCAGGGTTCGACATCCCAAAAATACGGACCCAGGGATAGACATCCCAAAAATAATCACGGGATAGACATCCCAAGCATAGACATGCTTATCACAAGTAATCCGGGTCATGGCCACCACGAAACAGTCTTAAACCATCGAGTCGTACCACTACTTACCACGTGACAATTATATTATCATCCTCAAAATCAAATCACAGGGATCAACATCCCTAACCAAAATACCGGGATAGACATCCCATCCAAAAACTGAGGATCGACATCCTTGTCACAATTTATTATCTCATCCATTTTATTTAATGCCAAAAAGACTCAAGGATAAACGTCCGAAAACCAATCACAATACTGGGATAAACATCCCGACAACAATCAAGACAGTGGGATAAACATCCCGAACCAAACCACAGCAAGTGCAACAACCAACTGAGCAATAATCATCAAACACAATGACCGAGTAATACAGGCACATATCGAAGGAAATCCATCCTCACCTTGGCCGATTACTCAACTCTGAAGGTAATGACCGGTCCGAAGTCGGCTCCTCGGGAAACTGCCCGATATCATAACCTCGGGTTCAGCGACGGCGGCGCGACGAGCGGCAGGAACGGGCGAGAGGAAGGCTAGCGCGGGGTCGGCGAGGCTGAGGCGACTCGTCTGGCGGTGGAAAGGCGGCACTGCGTCGTCGGCAAGAGGCGGCAGGCGCGAGGGAGTTGGATCCGTGGGTTTCGCCGCGGGTCAACGATGGAAAGGCGGCGCGTCTGGCAGAGGGAACGGAAGGGAGGGGCTGCGGCAGGTCGGCGACGTCACGGGGAAGGCCATGGCGGCGGCGGTGTGCCGAGAAGCGGCGCGGAACGCTTCGTGGTGCACAGTAACCCGAGAGGGAACGGGTTGACGATGAACAGTTCCTTCCCCTTTTTTTTCCGTATTTTCTCTTTTCTTTTTTTATTTTCTATCTTTTTTTTCTTTCTATTTTTCTTTCATTTTCTTTCTTTTTTTCTGTTTTCTGATTGGTTTCTTTTTTTTCTGCTTCTTTTTTTTCCCCTGATTTTTTTTCTCTTTTTTTTTTCCTTCTTTTTTTTTTCTCTCTTTTTCTTCTTTTTTTTTTCCCTCCTTCTCTTTTTGTCTCTCTTTTTTTTCTTTCTCTTTTTTTTTTTCTCTTTTCCTCTCTTTTTCTTTTTCTTCTCCTCTTCCTCTCTTCTCCTGGCTTCTTCTTCTTCACCGGTTATAAAGATGGAGAAAAACTGTTCAGCCTATGATTCCTTCCATAATGCAGCCAAGCTGCATTATGGAGCGAGTCCGGTCCGGACCAGAAAATAACTGATACTCCCTTAGTTATTTTCCGATGTGATTTTTCAGAGAATTCCGGGACCCAAAAAAAATACCAACTTAGGCCCGAAAAATCCACGGAAAAATCTCGAGCGCGGGAAAAGACTCGGTTTCGAAAAACGACGCCCGATTTACCTTGAATTAATTACCCAAGATTAATTCTTTCGGTAAATCGTTGTAGAAAGACTTTTACAGTTCGGTAAAAATCCAAAATTTTTACCCGGGCTGTCACAGGAGAAGTCACAGATTTTATGTCGCAAGGATTTTGTTATTTTGTCATTGAATAATTGTGGATAAATAAGCATGTGGTATATATTATGATATCCGGATTGATGCTCCCTCTGCAATGATAACAAGCTCAATCAAAATATTAAATAATATATATTTTCTAGTTCTCAATATCATAACACATATTTTGATATTTACTGTTCTCAATATCATTCTAAATAATCTATATTTTCCTTACAACATACTTTTGTATTTTGTATAATTTAAATCATCTTTTCAAAGAATTTAAGTGTTAAATATCTAATTATAATTTTATTCTAATATTAATTTTATCCTCTAATATCCAACACTATAATTAATAACGAAATACGCTATAACCCAATGATTCTCACGGAAACTTAGAGCACAAGCAAACAAATGAAGCCGATTTTGATAACACACCAAATATATAAGAGACCATGAGATTGACTCGAGAATTCTTCGGACCCAAGTCTTCTCCGTTTTGGGATACACCTTTGGCTGCATGTTTTTATTGAGTTTCTCCATTAGTTCCAGCAACTCTTCGGGTTTCTCAAGTAACTGATTGAGTTTGTCCGCTCCCACTTCCTTGGGGAACCGGAATTGGTACCGACCTCATAGTGATATGTGCGGTTAATTTCAATATTAGCACATAATTAACAATATAGTTGATGTTGATATGATTAAAACCAAAAATTTATATCAATTATGCACAAACAACCATCATAATGTTCATGACTGCATATAACTTGTTCCTGCACACAATTGTCAACCTTTAGATTGATTTTTACTGTTTGCAGAATTCATGTATTCAGCTGGAATATAAAAACATCACTGTAAGAACTTGCTAAGTAATTTATAGAAGGAGAAAATAAAGGGTTAAATTGACCCTCTATATGGTAAGAAGTTTGCCTCAATAGACTATTTGTCCCATCTCTCGATCATGTCTCACATGGGAATCATGATAATTTTTACAACTGACCATGTCATATGTAAAGATGTCATTTTAATGCTTGCATTTTTTTTTTGTTTCCTTAGCCCATCTTTTGGTTATTTTCAAAGACTAAAATAAGATGTCTAATTTACCAAAAGAGAAAAGAGATAAACTAGATTGAACTAGTGAGTCACCCGCGCTTTGGCAGCGAAAAAATATGTATATACATGTCAAATTTAAAACCAATGTTATTAAAAATGACTAAATATTTGTCTAGCATACTTTCAATCACAAAAACTATCTAATTTATTTCAAATTCTAAAGGAAATAATTTTTTTCAGATGTAACCTTCTTAATAATCTTACAATAATTCATGAAAAATCAATTTTAGTTCATTTTATATCTCAATTTAAAATACAAATTTTTTTTAACAAATACATGGAAACAACAACATGAAACTTACAACTTGATAATATCGAGTACAGTCAATTCTTTTGTACCCTATCCCTGTCAAGGTAGGAGTAATCAAGAAGAGCAACCACATATTAATAAGAAGAAAAAGCATAGTATTTAAGAATGACCAAAGTAACAACAATTTTAATAAATAACTATAATTGTTTTACACAATGTCAAAGCTGTGAGAACAATTTTTTTTTCATTTTTAGAGTATCAATTATTCTCTCTGTTCGCGCACGAACAGCGAGCGACCAACGGCTTTACCGGATCCGACTTGTTGAGAGGCCGAACGGACGGTGTCGCACGTCCTGGATCGGGTTTTAATACTGACCTGCCGATCCGACCGTTGAAAGGCCAAACCGACCACCGAATCCGACCGTTGAAAGGCCAAACGGACGGATGTCACGCGCCCTGTACCAGGTTTTGGTGTTGATTTTCTAAACTAAGTTATCTAGAAAGACATAGTAAATTCTACACTACTGTGCGTTAAAAATAAATATTAATTGGATAAAAATAACTTGATTGATTTCATGATGATTTGATTGTGATTGTGATCCCTCGTACAAGAAAGTGAAAGGCCTTATATAGGCGCAGAAATTATTCATAAGAGAAGCCTAACTAAATTACAAAATTAAAACTCCATGTCTGCCTTTCAAACTCGCAATGATAAGATAAAGACCTTTCAAAAGACCTTCGAAAAATTTTCTTCAAATTCATAAACCTTCCGGATAAGATCCCTCAACAAGTCTTGAAATTCAAAATCCCTCCAGGACCTTCGTTGAAAAGAGCCTTCCATCTACCAGAGGGAGATCACTTGGCCCATCTGCCCATCCATAGACCATTTGATTCACGAACAAATTAGTCCAGAAGGCCAATACCGATCCGCACATATACTGGTCTTCCACTATTTTCAAGCTGCAATGACCAAAAAAAGGCCCAAAAGATAGGCTTTCTTGTGGGACCCACCTATGAGCTCATCGACCCAGAAGGTCGATGCCTACCTTATCCCGACAAGTCCATGGGCCAAGAACAACTTGCTCCAAACAAGTTGATGACCCCGAGCCAAACAGTTGACGATTTCGGGTTGGTGCAAACACTCTCCAAATACAGAGAAAATATATTGAAGATAAAGTTTTACAGAATGGAAAAGGGTGAGAACTAAAAATGGCAATATGAACAAATAAAAAAAGGCAGCATCATCTAGGGCTATTATATCAATGTAAGGGATTTTAGGCAGTAGCATACTGCATACCTAGGAATTTTAAGATTCCCAATTTAACCCAAAACTCTCTGAAACACCCTGACCAAATTTTACCCTGCAAACAGAAATTACCGAACAACAGTGCCGACACGTGGCACAAATAGTAAATACAATAGAAAACTGGCCCAATGGCTCAATGAAATAACATATCATCCGACCTCGGGGATCTCAATAACAATAACACAGCGGAAGCATTTATAAACTTAATGACAACATATGCAAAGCTCGATGCAAACTAATGGATCCGAGTCCTGTCTAAGGGTACACTGCAGCCGCCGAGATGCAATCCTGATCTAACCTGCAAGGACTGTGTGAGGGGTGAGACCAACCACTATCTCACCGATAAACAAATAAACCGCAGTATACAAGCAACAAATACACCCAATAGAGGCACAGCAAGCACAATCATAGCATCGGCATCAACAACTTACCTAAACTCGCTATACATCAAACCTCTCACGGTAAAGCTAGTCTTATAAACTCACTAACACTTGACAGTAGACTTACCAATTTTATTATTAGGGCCCTGTCACGTAATAAGTATTGGTTGTGCCTGGTAGCCAGGTTAGCTAACCCCAGGGTACTCCCCGTTAAACCATAAATATCTCAAATCACAAAGTATCACAATAACCGAGTCCCGCAGTCCTTCCTATAACAAATCAACTGAGTCCCGCAGTCCTCAGCCGGAAGTCTCGCAGTCCTCCCTATCAAATCACAAATCACAAGGCGACTACCATCTGGCCGTACCAATACCTGTCACGTGACAACCTAGATGTCTAGATGATATTACCACTGTTCATTATTATTTCTTATTCCACTGTCCATCAATAACTCATCATACTCACTTTCCCGAGCAGGCTCTCAGCCTCACAGCTCCTCTGGGAATCCAACATCACAATACCGGGTCACTGTCATTGACCGAACAAATACCACATATCTCACACGAACATCACAATAATCATATCAATGTCACAAAACTCAATAGCTAGTCCACATATAGTCATCAAACATATAACGATAATCACAGCAGTAGCCAGCAACAACACGACAGGTACGGCAAGATAACATATAATTTAACAATCAAACAAACAACCAGGGTATCACGGGCAGCATACTATAGTTTATAAGTTTATATCCTCTCCTGATACTCCAGGGAAGTGATATCTGATTAAGCCTCGATATCCCTATATTTATAACAACAAAAATCACTTACAATGCACAAACAAGGATGATCATGCATGATGTCGGTTTTATTATTATACTGCTTGTCTTATGCCCTATTTATTTTTATTATCTCCATAATTTCCTTTAATATAAAATTAGCCTTTCCAATTAATTGAAGATTAGCTCGTTATATGTTTCCAGCCGATATGCCGATCATACTCGATCTTTAAGTTGAAAACCAAAACCGAGCTCCAAGTCGATATCCCGGCCCTTCAGCCTTTTGTTGATAAGGAAAACATGTACCAATATAAACATAATTAAAATATAGTAATTCATAAATAGTCATATATATATATATATATACTTATAAGCTTATAATTGATAAATAAATCAGATTATAGCCAAATATTATTCAACCAAAAATAAATAAAGTACATCTGGGCCTTTTATTAACACCAGCCCAAGCATAAGTTAAAGAAACCGGAATTTAAATACAATGGGCCTTTACGAGCCCAGGTAGAACGTAAATGAAATTAAACCGGAGATTAAATATTATGGGCCTTTCTCACAACCCAATCGGAAAATAAAATCATAGCATAAATTAAATAAATAAGAGCATTGCATAAGATAAAATCATAGGTTAATTTTAATTAAGCTAATTAATCGTTTAATTAACGCGTTTTAATGTCCGGGTCCGTTATAACAGTTCAGGGTTCGTTTAATGATGCATGGGTAGTCCAAGGGTCCGGGGTTTTACCCAAAGTCCATTTCCGGATTCCGGCCGGAGTACTGTTCACGATAGTCCACAGCATACCCAAAGTCTTCTGCTACTATTCACCATCCAACCAATCATCCAAACCACCACAAAACAACACCACCGTACCCAGCCAGCACCACCTCGATACCCACGGCAGACCCAACATCATCACCGGGAACATCATTCCCAACTCAGTTGCAAGACACAACCCGAAAGAAAACCACGACAATCCAATCAATCAGAATCGGTCAGAGTCAGAGTTTAATTGGTTTAAGAAACCAAAGAGGAATTCATAGCAGAAGAAGGAGGAGGAGGAAAGAGGCCGGCGGTGTCTTACCATGCTCCGGCGATGTCGAGCATGGAATGACAGGGGCGATCTCGGATTGCAGCTGGGCGGCACGGCGAAGCGCTGCTCGGTAGCAACTCAGACGGCCACGGATGAGGAGAGCAAGGGCGAGGAGAGGGGAAAGAGTGAGAGGAGATCGGGCAGTGACGGTGCGGTAACGAGAGGGAGGGGCAGCGCCCGTGAAGGAAGGGAGAGAGCGAGAAGATGGGAGTCGCGTCGCGACTCGATGTGGTGGTGGCGGCGCTCACGAGCACGGAGGAGAAGAGACGGCGGCGGCTCGCGCTGCTGCGACGGAGCGAGAAGGCAGCGATTGGAGGCAGCGACAAGGGAGGGGATGTGGGGATGAAGGAGAGGAAAGGGGAATTGGCTTCCCTGTGCACGGTGGCGGCCCTCTGCGACGGCGGTGAGGTGGAGGAGAATAGGAGCGAGGAGAAGAAGCGGCGTCGGTGAGCGGCAGAGGGAGAGGAAGGAGAGGCAGAGGCGAGAGGAGGAAGGTGGTGGAGTCGGCGCAGGCGAGGGAATTTAAAGAGGAGATGGGGAAGATGAAGACAAGGAAGAGAAATAAAAATCTGGAAGAGAAGAAAGAAAAATCTGGGAGGAAAAAATATCAAACACAAGGAAGGAGAAGAAGAATCGGGAAGAGAAGTAAAGGGGAAGGAAAAGAAAAGAGTGAAGAAGAAGAAAAAGAAATCAGGAAGAGAAAGAAAAAGAAAATGTGGGGAAATAAATGAGAAAATAAGAAAAAGAAAGGAAAATGGGAAAAGAAGGAAAAAGAAGAAAAAGACAAGGGAGGATGGCCCAGGAGAGAGAAATATCGTGGCTCGGTGCCGGCAGCATTATTGGTCCGAGAATAGACCAAAATACCCTCATGTTCGAGTTTTGATCCGTTAACATCACAGGGGCATTTTCGTCTTTCCGAAATTCGTCCCAGTTCCGAAAATACAACTTAGGCTCGGAAAATCCAATTAATTCTTCTGAGCGTTGTGCAAGTCCCGAAATTACAAACCGAGGTTCGGATAGCTGTATAAAATTCCCGGTAACACGAGATAATTCTTGGAATTAATTTCCGAGGCTCGGTTGTCGATGGAGAATACTTTAGAGCGTCCGTATTACCAAAGTTCGGATTCGAAGTTCGATTATTCCCGGTAAAACTCTCGAATGATTCTTGTTTAACAGCGGTAAAACTTTATTATCCACTGTAAAAGTTAAACGACTCAGTAAAATTTACAAAAATTTTACCCGAGTCGTTACACTCTCACAGATAAAAACACATAAAGCATAAAATACATAAAATATAATCAATATCTTAGAATAAATTAGATACGACAAACTTAATGAAGCGCCCCGACCCGTATTTACCGTACACAGTAAACACGTGCCGGAACTGTGACAACCCAACCCAACAAGACCTAGCATACAGTGTATATCACAATAACTCGGGCTCAACAGCCCATAACAAAAACATTGATAATATCTCAACACGGCCCAATGGCCCAACAGTAACATATCAAAACTGGCCCAATGGCCCAACAGTAATAAAAACATGCACAGCGGAAGACTTAAACTCACTAACACTGTATGCGACACATGCAATCTATGGATCCAAGCCTGTCCGAGGGAAACGCTGCAGCCTGTCTGGAATGCACC
>JAKUCV010002954.1:0-24747 GCA_028386065.3 Turnera subulata
GGGGGAGAGAGAGAGAGTGTTGATTAGGCATGTGGGGTGGAGACGAAATATCCACAATCGTCCAATTCCAGCTGGGTAGCAAATTAAAGAGACACCAATCCTTCCTTCAGGTCTTTTCTGGTTTAATCTCTTTTTTGCTTTTTCACTCTCTTTTTACATGAGTTTCACCGCTACTAGTAGTGGTACCAGAATTAACCGCTCGAGTACAGTTGCTTTCCAGACAAGTGGCACCTGACAGTAGTAGTAGTAGTACCATCAAAGGAATCTAGGGGATGGAGGTGGCATTTTCTATTACATAAAGGGGTGCTTTGGGCAATTCGAATTAAAAAAATGAATACGTGGCTACATGTGCACCGTTCACTGTGTCAGTCACCAGAGCTCTACTTTTTGTTTTGTTTTTTTTTTCTCGGGGGTTTTTTTTTTCAGGAGGAGAAAAGTTTTCGACCCAAAATTGGCCATTAGTAGGTGCATATTTGTCAATGAATAAATTCCCCCCTTAAGCAAAATTACCCACTTTCACTATTCATAAGGTGTGGTTATTTAAACAAGTTTCCTACACATTGTGTCCCTTTCTTAATAAATTTTAATTCAAATATCACTTTCGCCAATCGTCTATTGAGCCAACAATTAAACATTATACGATATGATTACGACAAAAAAGTTAAAAATTATACTATGTCTCAATATAAATCTCGGCATGCCTTTGTCTTTGACTGAGATAAAAAAAAATTAGTTGGATAGGTGGATGGATGGCGTGATAAACAATAAGATAGCTTGTTTCAAAATTCAGTTCAGGCAACGATTATTATTATTATTATTATTATTATTATTATTATTATTATTATTATTATTATTATTATTATTATGCCTCATTTCCTACTATCTTTGTAAAATCATTTAACAGAGAGCAGTCCCTTTTTTTTTCTTTTTTCTTCTTTTTTTAGAGGATATAAAGAATATGTAAATTACTTATGGATGACGGTTGAGCGGCTGACCTTTTCAGCCGTCAACAGAAGGCTCACTTGGTGATTTGGACTCATCTGTTTCTGCAGCATATAATAAGTTGGGTCATCTTTACGTGATGGACCGATGGTTACTTTCTATTTTTTACCCAGTTTTTTCAATTGTATAAAACACACCAAAAAGAGAAATGAAGAAAGAAACTGTTCTCTGCAGCCTTTTTTTTTAGAGAAATATAAAATGCGGTGGGTTGCCAAAATTATCTTGGCGGACATGTGAGAGAAGTGACTGGTGAAAATTATTAGAATCCAACCTCTAAACGTTGCGACCTTTTGTTGATAAAATAAGAGATTGTAATAATTTGGTCAAAATTAAATTACTGGAAGAGGTGACAATAGAAAAAGCATAGATTCATTCTAGATTCGTTACTTTATTGCCCTGCAAGTTGATAGTTTGGGGGCATGTGCTATTATGAATGCATCTTAGCTTTAGTGAGAGGATACCCTTCTTTAGCCCTCACAACAAAGTTATCTTTTTTAACCAAACGAAGCCCCAAATCGAGATGGTGACAACACTTAGAAACAATCTAAACAGATCTTCTTCTGACTGGGTTTTCTACTCTCATGCATCTCTTGGCTTTTGCCAGTTGGGAGCACTAATAGCCACAAAGCCCTTATATAACACTGCACGGTAAAAATTTGAGGATATACAGATACAGTACACCATTCGCTTTCCTGTTATAAATCAGGATGGTAGTGAATGTGGTGGACAAGTCGTTGGCTACCTTTTATGTGGGCAAATGGGATTTCAAAGAAGAGAGCAGGTGCCACCTTGGGAGGCAATAGCTGTTTAATGTTGTGGGTCACTATAAGGTCTCCACTGTGCCCCCCTGTGTGCTTTGCTCCCCATTCTTCTTCAGTGATCAAGTCGCCAATTTGACCTCATAAAAGAAAACAAAAATGAAGTTGTTGAATTCAATTTTTCTATTGTGCTGCTTTCTTGGTTCCTGTAGCTCTTTCCTTTACTCTTCATTCATGCAACTACATTAGCTTTTTAGAACTCACAGTGTCACAGTACTTTTACGCATTCCATTAGACCGGCAATTACCCACGTCATTCATTGTTAAACCCGGACCCGGCTTGATCCAGCCGAGTCGATCACATTTTTCCGGTTAAACCGTGGTCAACCGGAAAATTATAATGAAAATGTTAACCTAAAAACTTACCGGGTCACACTTATCTAGGTTCGACGGACAAGGCTAATCCGGGTTTGAAGAGAGTGTCGGGTACCGTAATTGCTAAACCATTACAGGTTTCTGTTGGCTAAGGAAAACGCCACATTCACACCCTACAAGGAACCACCATTGGTCCCACCTACCAAAAATACTCTAGCTGAATTTCTTTTATTAAGAATAACTATATTTCTAATTTAATATTTTTTCTAGTTTAGTTTTTTAACTAAAATAGCAGAAAATATTAATTCTCAATTGATATTTTTCTTGCTTTCCTAGTCCGGCTCTTAAACATAAGGAGCCAGCTAATCTAGGATCAAACATCTTTAATATTATATGTTATGGATCAATTCTCAACCAATACTAAAATACGAGTACGTAGACACAGCTCTGTGACTAGTTCTCTTCATCAAATCAACAACAATCTGGATTTCCATACAAAAAGTTTTAGATATAACACAATATTGGAAAGAATGGAAAATGATCCCAATATTGTATGATATGTAATGCAACCAACATTAAAAATACAAGGGGTGGACACTAGCTTTTGACTAGCTGCACTCTTAATTTATCTAGTCAACAACCTGGATTTCTATACAGGAATCTTTAGATATAACACAATATTGGAAAGAATACAAAATGATTAATACTGTATATAAAGAACAAGGAAATAATCCATTTATAACTTGATTCACCAGTTGTAGAACACTGTAAACAACTTGGAATTCATTTACAGTTATTTCTGCGGAAAGTTTATGTTCATTTCATCTAATGATCGAGATCACATATATATACTAGGGGAACCAATAGCAATCCCGAACGACTACCGATTTGCTTTACATCTATATATGGCCTCTAGCTGTGGCCCTCTATACTGCCATAATTGAATTACTGTTTAAAGACAAAGTAATTAAACACCATCAGTCTTTCACCCTTGTATTTGGGTTGAAATCAATCTCACTCTTGCTCTTCTGCGAAGCATTGTTGTGTTCAATGGTACATGAACACTCTAACACAATACTTAACATAAAAAAGAAAAGAAAACGCATATATGCTTGGCCTAATTCTGAGAAGGTGCATTTTTTTATCATAAATTTGAGAAGCTATTGAGAAGGTACATCCAGACAATCAGAAGGGCACTATACATAAAAAATGTAAAGATTTCACAATCTTCCAGGCATTATTAATTGAGCCACAAGTATATATTTTTCCATATACAGTAGAAATGACGGTGATCTCGATCTACCCTTTTGACGGGCCTCTCCTTGCTGCTGCCTATGTTGCCTACAATGGTGCGCAATCATGGCCAAATTGTCAAAGGGACGGTATGGCTCTTTTGGCACTTGCTTCATTATACTCCGATTCAGTGGCCAAAGAATATTATCTTCTCTCTGCAGAGATTCCATTGTACTTATTCCTTAGAATATTCGGCGTGCCTAAAGCATGTACCCACTACTATGCAAGGAATGCGTTAAAAAAAAACAAAAAGAAACAATTATGCATGTAAACCTTTGCTTGTCAATTGAGTTTGGATGAGTTAGTATTGTTGATAGAGACATTGCCCAACCCCATATTAACACCTTACCTCTTTTATATTAATCAAAGTGGTTCCATATAATTTTAAGGGGTCAGTGTGTAACTAAAGTTCAAACTCTCCACTTAAGAGTAAAATGTAAAAGAGGAAGCCAGCAGCCCAATAGAATGGAAAATTATTTGGCAAGCTATACCACAAAAGAAAAATAATGGAAGTGGTTATAAGTATGACAAAGCCTGGTTCTAGTGTCAAGTTCACTTTTTTTTCCCTTTTATGCTTGTCAATTGTCTTAGCAAAATCAAGCATCAATTGCAACAATTAAGAAGTTGATGTTTTATTCTCCTTTTTGTTTTGTGGCAAAGAAGATGATGGCTTACTACTTGCAGAGGGAACATAATAGAAAAAACGTGTAATAGTACGTAGCAGAAGAGGGAGAAATGAAACAAAACTTTTAATGTGGTGGATATCTTGCGAAATATGCCCTTAAAAGAGTTACATTATTTTGGCATACACAAACTAAGAGAAACACAAGGCTGGCATGCTATTGGGCGATGTAGATATTTTTATTATTTGTAACTTTGACATGGAGAGAGGACCTAACCTTTTTCTTCTTAACCTAAACAGAATTTTCCTTTCTTCACTTCCAACATAAGAAAAGCTCAAGAGCCAGTGGACATGTTTCCATTATAAAGTAAAAGAAAAGGAAGAAAAGACATCAAATGTTGGCAATCTAGTCTGATCTGTATGATCTTGCCTTGTAATTTAGTAGCTAGTCTATTCTTACAACTTGCAATCAAATTTTTTTAACTTTTCTCATAGCATTTTCCCAATTAGAGTGACCATTTCTGACAGTTCCCTCTCTCTCGATCTCGTTGCCTGTGTTGGCTAGTTTCCATTAGATATTTCCAAACGAAAAGATTTTCGGTTCAAGAAAAGAAAAGGATTGATGGCAATTATAGGAAAATTTACTCCATAGGATCATAAAGAAACCATTGAACCTGTCAGGATGATTCCAAATTGCAAATGAACCCACAACAGAGCTCTTAGCACCACCAATTGCATTTGGTCTCCTTTATCTGTTTTCAGATAAAAGTTACATTCCTCAATAGGTAATGGGATTACTTAAAATATCAATCTTTACTCAATAATTGTCAAAGCACCATAAAGTTTTTGATACGCTTACTAGGTATCTTCTACGGTGATTCTGCGACAAAAGAAAAAAAAAACCCTCTACGGTTATTCCTTATGAATGATGTTGGTCCCTTATATATTTTTTTTTTGTTCGAATGTGGTCAGTCATAAGATATATATAGCAGCAACACGAATGAATGGCGAGATCAAGCCTGCAGATGTAAATGAGTCAGGTTAGCAATTTGGTCCTTAAATTGTCATGCAACTTATTTCAAATCATTATTGTTACTCATTCTTTATTATTTAGCTCTCAAATGTCATATTTTAACAAGAACCATAAGTGAAAATTTACTGACATTGGCCTTATAGTGCTTATACAACAAATCATCAAAAGATAGTGTCTTTCCTAAGTGTTAACATTTAGCTAGGTGTAGAACTTCATATGTCGTTTTATGTGTTAAAGGCACTAAAATCACTTTGGCAAGTTTCTCTTTTGGGGTTGGAAACCTTTTCTGGAAGTCATTTTCTTTCTTGGTGTAATTTCGTACTTCATACTCGAAAGTCTAGGTGAAAGTTGCTTAGCATCGTTACTTTGGATGTATGGTGGGTATAACTTGCTGCTTTGTGAAAGTGAGATCCAACATGGTTTTTGGTTGCATTTTTTGGTAGAATGTGCCTACCTTAAGAAATACAAATTAAATTAGACAATTAATAGCTTTGCTGGTTTGTTTAGACTTTAGAGATCATGGTACCTTACGTTACTAATTTTTGTAAGACCAAACAATGCCACTTACAAAAAGGCCCCATCATTCATGGTACCGTACGTTACATTGGCTGGCTTTTGCATTCACTTAACTATACGGTGCCCCTCTAGCATTTACTTCTTCGAAGTTGTTTTGCAAGGGCACTAAAACGGTTTAAAAGAAAACAAATCCAACAAATTAATCACTGCGATTGATACAATTGATAAGAGCAACAGGCTTTCATATCCAAACTACTGTTGGATGGATTTTCCTTTCTTTTGGCAGGTGTCCCCTCTCTCATCTTTTGATAGAAAGTAAAGCAAAAACCATGGGCAAGAAAAAAAAAAAAAAGTATGTGCATGGCGCTGATTTAGAACAGATAGCACCCGGTAGGTACATTTACATGCTTTTCCATCTTTTTTTTTTTTTGGTTTTATAGACAACCACATCATTGGTAATTAAACTTGCATTTCTTGTGGTGTGATATCTATCTCCATCCAATTATTATTATGAGTTAATTGATCATTGACTGTAATGTTATAATTATAAGGTGACCCGCTGTATTCCTCTACTTTCTAAAAGATTTCAATATGATAGGATTAGGACATTATATCAAGAACCCCACAAAATACTCCGATGATTCTGGTTTTATTCTTTATCTATCACCATCATCATTGCCTCTATTCCCGTTCATTCATTCATTCATTCATCGACTTTATAACCTTACATTTCTAGTAGCCTCTCTGTTTTCCAAATTTCGGTTGATTACTGTTGTTGGAATGCTTGTATGAATATATTGGTAAAACATCCGTATCTACCTACCTACGGACATATACCATTTTTTTTTGTTTACAAAACTTCGACTCAAACACGAGGTGTTTAGTCTTGCATACACACCTAACGCAATACTGTTGGAACTATAACTCATTGATAGATATATGGACTGATATACGGACATAAAATTTCATGAGAAAACAACATAGCATAGATATACAAGGTTTGCCCGAACAAATCATGCTTGAAGTTCCAAATGCAAAATTTTGGTATGCCAACATAGTTGGTTCTGTTTTTTCTTTTTGTTTTGCTGCTTCTTGTACGTATATATTAACTATTAAGTTGCTATAACAAAGCTCTTGACTGGGGGGAACAAGGAAGGGGGCATAAGAAAAGTATTTTTGATGGGTTCGTAGGGTCAGAGGTGGTGTGTGACCAATAAATGCCCATTTTATAACTTTTGGGGCCGAAGGGGTCCCCAATTAAAACTTGTTCTTAATTGGTTGGTTCCGATGACTTTGAAGCAACGATTTTCACATGCTTTCGCATTTTTTTCTTCAGTTCTTTTCATCAAAGTGTGTTCTACGAGATTCTTATTTTCCTTTTTCATTTACCCTCAATGTTGGCAACAAACCAAAGGAAGAAGGAAAGCAAGTTGTCCCTCTCCTTTGTGTTCTTTTTTTTTTAATTACTACAAATGATATTCAAAACCATACAGTATAATTTCTGACCATTAATTAGCATAATTTTACTATTCAGATTTAGATGCAAATACTTAAGCGGCCTCAAGTTTTTGGTTTGACCGCTTACATTTTCTATTCCTCTTTACTTCCTGTGGCTAGGCGCCATTTGTTTCCTGTAGAGAATCAGCTAGCTTAAAGCAGGAGTGACTAATTTTGAAGTTATGACAATTGCATTTTGGTTTTAAAAAAATAGTGACAAGTGCACTTGTGGGATACTATATGCATTATGCCTCTTATAAAAAGATGTTCACATGGATGACCAATAGAATGATATAGGTAGTCTGTAGTCAATGAATCATTTGTTCCAGTAATTTTTGTCTAGATGTTCTAATAATTAATGTATGTGTAGGCCTTATATTTTTTCCTTTAATGTTCGGTTCGTCACTTAATTTGGTGACTTGACCTTTTTTTTTCTATGATGTTTTTCTTATCCAGGGACCGCATGGATTAAAAGTTGTATCCATACTACTCCAAGCGGAATCGTAGGGGTACACACAAAAGGAAAAAAAGACTCAAATGGTGAATTTTGTGCCTGATCATCAACCGAAAACCGGTCAGGGCATTGATGAGGGATTCGCTGGTTACACCATCTATATACATAACACCTAGGCAGGGACGGATCTAGAAATATTTTTTAGGTAAAAAGAAATAGTAATCTTACCTTTTAAATAATTATAAAAATAACACTATAAAATATAAAAATTAATTAGATGTTATAATTATTAATGGACTTGTAGTTGTATTCTTGCAAAAGTAAGAGGGGAAAGATCCCAACTTTAAATTCCACTCCAAAAAATTGATAGATATATAAAAAATTAAATGTAACAATTGTTCTAATTATGCTCTCATATTTTTGTAAATATTGAATAATTTTTTCATTCAATGCAATCAAATATATCATTCTCAACATATATAATTAAACAATCATTTAATATCTTTCCATATTTGAAAAAAATCACATTTTTATTACATTTTTGAATATATACATTTTTGGGGTGAATTATAAATTAAATATGTATGAATATGAATTATTTTAAAAAATACATGAATATGAATGTTAATTAATACTAAAAATAATTTGTTCATGACTGAGGTCAAATTATTAGTCTTAATCATTTATTAATCCACTTGTCACATGCCAAACCCATGAGGCCATGACCAAGATATAAACCTTTTTTAAAAAAGAAAACATGGAGCAGTAACTAAAATATTAAGAAGTCCACATCTATACTTTAATTCGTATCATAGATTTACTTTAATTCGTATCAAAGATTTTCTCCTCATCTTCAAAGTATATCCTATGGGCTATCTCAAATCAATGTATAATAGGCTATTGTTTTATTATTGGAAATCCAGTGTACAGTGTAGTCACTGTGGATCCGTCATTGCACCTAGGGGCATGCACAACTTGGGTTCATTTGTGTCAAGAAACAACACCAACACTCATTGTATACTCTGCACCACTGGAATCTGTAGTTAATAAGGAATCCAATTTATTTGGCAGTGTCTCTAGTATTGCAAATCAACTATGGCATCGGCAACAGCCATCCTTGCCATAAAATCAGCACATTGGTCTCCTTCTCGTAACACGTTGTTATGCTTGAGTCAACTGTGCTACATGTCAAGCATAACTAGACTACTTGTCATTCCTTGTATCAGGATTCTTATGGGTTAGATGTATTACAATACACGTGTACTGTCATCAATGGTCATTAGCAATAGTCATTATCCATATAACTGTTGTTGTAAGGGTGTTGATTACATTCATTATTTTTTTTTTTTAGAAAAGGAGCATTCTTCATTCATATAAACAGATCTAAAGATCTGAAATTACATAGCTGAAGATCTAATATAGCAAAAGCATAAGAAAAATCCAACGAAAGAATTCTTCTTAATCTACTACATAAAAATACACAACGTGATTTATCTCCTTCAATAGAGGATTTACAAAGGCACACCACTCGCGACTCTACTCTCGCGAGCATCAGATCCAGATCCAGTATGGTCCATGCAGCAACCACCATGCCAACAGGTAAATTTGAGACATACCTGTGGGGGAAAATATCCCTTTGTTGGTAAATTTCTGTAGTAGATATAGAATCGTTCTTCAAATCGAATCTTCCTCCATGAACTTTGGCTCCCATAGACTTATTTGAAACACCAAAAAAGGTGAGAAAACTCCAGTAGGAGAGAAAACAACTCACAAAAAGTGAGACAACACCCACAAAAAGTGGGAGTAAACCAACGAAACTAAAAACAAAAATAAAAACAAACTAGTTGAAAGAAAATTTTGGTGGGGGCTCACCGCCGGAAGAAAGTCGGCGGCAGCCCCAAATTGTAAATCTAGGATTTTTCTCTAAGAGAATGAGAGAAAAGAGAAAACCCTAGTATAACTCCATCACCAATGGAACAATATTCGGTTACATTCATTATTGATGAGAAATAAAGAAACAGTTATCTCTTCCCTCTCCCATACTTTCTCTGCTAATTCACCTTTCACTCTCTCTTCTCTACCTAAGTCTTCTCTGTACCAACTCGGTTAGACCTCGCAAAACGGGTATTGACACGACAACCCGACACGAACCCGACACGAAATTAGCAGGTATAGGTCAGAGATTTTCAACCCGTTCAGTTAAATAGGTTGACCCGACACGACAAAAAAATTAGCAGGTCAGCTTGCGAGGTTGACCCGCCAACCCGATGGGTACCTGTTTATGACCCAATTATATTTAAGGCATAGATATTTTACTAATTCTTAATATTTAAGGCCAAAGTTACTAAAATTATACAAAAAAATTTCTATAAATGCTTTAAAATATTATTATATTATGATTCTACAATTTATAATTTTATTTAATATATGAGAAAATCTAATTATATGCTTATTTATTTAAAAAATACAACTACTTGTGCAAAATAGAAAATTTTCAAACTGATTTTTTGGCTTGTTAGACTTAATAGGTAACCAGCGGGTCAACCTGAACCCGACACGATAATAAACGGGTTGGACACGACATGACACGATTATTAAATGGGTCGGGTTGCAGATTTGGAACCCGTTTACCTGTTCAACCCGACACGATAACATGATTGCCAGGTCTAAACTCGGTACATAGCAATTGGTAGGAAGCCACCGATTCTCTACGCAATCATAGTGGTCACTCATGATTGGGTGCTGTTGACAATCCGGTTGCGGTTGGTGGAGTCTCTGCTCCTGATCGCGATGGTTTTTTGCACCAACAACGGCGGTTATCGGAGCAGCAAGATGAAATCCTTCGTCAATTGGCAGAGATACGTTCCGGCCTTGAGCGCATCTTCGCTCGATGTACGATGGCAGCGTCCGATGCTACTTCTTCTTCGCCTCCTCTGACTTCCTCTTCTCCCCTTCTTCCGGCGAAGCAGCCTCTAATGAAGGCGGTGTCGGTTCAAAAAACGGTTGATACTCCTGTACTAGCTCCAGTTCAGGTGCAAAAGGCGGGGGATTTCTTTGGTTCAGTTGTTTCGGCGAAGCAGCAGCCAATGAAAGCAGAGTCGATTCCGATCTTGCTTTTTGTTAAAGTTGCAACCAACATAGCAGATTCTTTCTTCTTGGTGGAGCTAGCAACGATTCATGGCGGCCATATGGTTTCCCATAACCGTCTCCATCCGGTGGGGGAGAAAGTTCGATCCCTTGCGCCTTCCCTTTCGACACTGCCAGCAGTGGCGGTGCGGCCTCCAGCGAAGCCACCTCCGGTGCTGGTTGACTTGAACGAGGAGTATGCTGCGAAGTGAACTTTGGGGTCAGGTACATCTATTGTTCCTATTCTTGATGATTCGGTGAAATCAGATTCTATTTTTGCTATGGATTCTATTGGATGTGTTGGAATTGAGGAAGTTGGAGAGAAATTGCTTGCTGTGAAGGATGCTAATGCTGATGTCTTTTATCCTACCTTATTGCATCTTATTCTATTTTCTGGTGAGAATCCAAGAGATTGGCAGCATATATGTGCTCGTTTTTTTTATTAGGAGGCCGGGCTGTTAAATAGTTTACCAGATTTTTGGCGGATAAAGGCATTCCGTGGAAAGAATTTGGTGACCGATTTGTGGTTGTTGGGTTTCATTATGTTTGTGAAGATTTCTTGTCGCAGATGCTGCTGAGGTTTCAGTTTACTGAATATTTGCATATTCTAGCATACTCAAGTTGTCATATGATTTTGATGGTAGACTGGTTGCCATATAGACCTATATCTTTTGATTGGAGAAATTCAAAGTTTTCTTTGACCAAGAATAATCAGCTCGTGGAGCTTCCAAAGAAAATAGCTACAACCAAGGAGCTGTAAATGATTGCAATGAACATAATTCATAAGTGTTTTTCCATTGGTGATGCACATATTGAATTGGCTATTATGCAGCTTGATTCCATCATGGCTATAGTAGGAATGTTGGGAGAAAAGATTACATTGAGGGCAGTTACAGTTAAAGTACAGCTATATCAACAATCTATTGAGGTTATATCTAGGAGGTATTGTGGTTGTACTAGTTCATATTATGCAGCACCAATTCTTCCTATTAAAATTGGTGCCAACAAATGGAAGAGGGAGCTTGTTGTTGGTGGTTGGATTTATTTGCAGCAAGCTTTTGTGCCTATGACTAGGGGAAATCAAGTGGTGGAGATTGATGGCACTATGGATTTAACTAAGGGGCTGTAGTTAATTACTGTGGAGGCAGTACAAAAATATTTTTGCATAGGCGAAGATAATATGGAGTTTGCTCTTATCCAGCTTCATTCTGGAGAACAAATGCTTGAGAAGATTGGTTCTGTATCCTACAATCTTGAGTTGCTTGTTGATTTCTTTATCCACCCTATTTTCCATGTCTTAATACTCAATCGAAGTCCAAAAGCAAGAGTACAAGCTTGTACTAAACTTTCGTTTCTGCGTGGTGATGGACAAATCCTGGTGGAACCAATTGCTATCTTGGGAAGGAAAATGATTCCACAAAATAATGCGGCAGTCACTCAAATTTTAGTGCAGTGGTCCAATCTCAGCCTGAAGATGCAACCTAGGAAGACTTCACTTTTATCAGATCACAATTTCCAAATTTTGATACAACCAAATTTGCATGAATATTAGTTGGTTGTTGCAGCTGCTCACCTGTTCTTCATTTCTTATGTTGAAACTTTTAATTCCCAGATTTTAATTTGGATGCATTCATGTTTTCTATTTTCAATCCTTGGGACAAGGATTTGCTTAAGTGGGGGGAATTGTTATGCTTGAGTCAAGTGTTCTACAGGTCAAGCATAACTAGACTACTCGTCATTCCTTATATCAGGATTCTTATGGGTTAGATGTATTACAATACACGTGTACTGTCATCAATGGTCATTAGCAACAGCTATTATCCATATAACTGTTGTAAGGGTGTTCGTTACATTCATTATTGATGAGAAATAAAGAAACAATTATCTCTTCCCTCCCCCATTCTTTCTCTGCTAATTCTCCTTTCACTCTTTCTTCTCTTCCTAAGTCTTCTCTATACCAACTTGGTACATAACACACGTGCATAAACTGCACCTTCCAATCAACTTTGCTAATCCCTAAGAAATAGTAGAAACCAATCCATTGACGAATTGCTTGGAGGTGGCGGATCATTTAAAGAATGCACTATACTCTTTGAATCTGATTCCATAATCACTATCTCTAGGTGTTTATTCCGAGAAAGTAATGAGGTATAAATAATACATTAATGATTACATTATTGATAAGATTGAAAAAGAAACAAATGTTACTCGCACACTATCGATAAGGATAGTGTAGAATAGTGTTGTCATGAATAATTTAAGAATTAGAGGTCATTCAAAATTTGTAGGTATCTCTAAATAAAAAAGAAAAATAAAATTAAAAATAATGGCGCTAAAAATTTTCTCCAACTATCATAAGTAGTACTCCTAATCTCCACCATTTCCATAAACAATGCCTTTAAATCTAATTAGCTACCTAATCCACAAACAAAGAATAATAATATAGTATAGAAACACATACCACGGGTAAGCGGTCTGCTATTCTCCTAACTCGCGCATTTAAAGAATGCACTACACTCTTTGAATCTAATCCCACAATCACTATCTCGAGGTGTTTATTTCGAGCAAGTAATGAGGTATAAATAATACATTAAAGATTACATTATTGAAAAGATTGAAAAAGAAACAAATGTTACTCACACACTATCAATAAGGATTAGTGTAGAATAGTGTTGTCACGAATAATTTAAGATTTAGAGGGCATTCAAAATTTGTAGTTGTCTCTAAATAAAAAAGAAAATAAAATTAAAAATAATAGCGTGATTTTGTTATCTCTCTCAATCTCTAAGAATGCTTGATTATCGACGAGCATTATTCATTCTTAAAATTCTAGATGATACACCACTTCAGTCATAGAGAGATGTATCTCAACTTGAGGCATGCCATGGTAGGCAAGGGTATCAAATGCAAAAAAACAGTAACTCGTACGTTTTTTTCTCTAAACAGATATTACGGTGGTCAATATATATAATTCTTGAGTTCTTGACCCATGGAGGTTTAGGGAAGTTTCCTTCCAATATAGGGTCGAGGAAGAAAAGACTGATGTAGTAGTAATATGCGCTCCAAACATCTAACTCCAAGCACAAAATAGTTTAAGATAGGTGTTCGTAGAAAGGAGAGACGGTTGGCATCTCCCCTGACAGGGACGGGAACAGCCTTCGGGCTTACCTGTTAACACATCCGGTTAAGGCTACCCACCTTCTGGTGGATCTATAACCCAATTTTTAAACTTACAGAAAATATACCTAAGACGACCATGGTTCTTACTGCTACGGACGGAAGCGACTCTCAACCGGAAGGAGATCGATGCACTAAGAAGGTAAAGCTAAAGGACAAGGAGACGACAATCGACCCGGGAGCCCAGATCTACGATGTTGCGATGGAGGAGCCTAAGAGCTCGTATCTAGAAAAGCTCACTAACAGTAGAGGTTCGGTGGAAGATGAAGACCCCTGGGCTTTTGCTGAGGAGCCGATCTGTGAGGAAGGGGATATCATGGTTATAGAAGATGAAGATGGTGAGAACGTAGTTTTGTCTGAAGCGTTCAAACGACGGCTAGAGAAACAGTGGGAGAACGCCGTCATTGTTAAGCTACTAGGCAGAGACATCGGGTACAAGGCTCTTCAATCCAAGATTCAGACCCTCTAGAAACCCTCTGGACCGTTTCGCATCATAGATTTGGAGAATAATTTCTACATCATCCGTTTCTGGGACGGCCGTGACTACATCCATGCGCTAACCGGTGGACCATGGGCCATCTATGGACATGCCTTATGCGTGCAGCCTTGGAACAAAGAGTTCAGAGCAGAGACTGGGAGAGTGGACAAAGCCGTGATATGGGTTCGATTTCCAGGGGTTCCAGTAGATAGGTATCATACCCAGGTGCTGAGAACTTTGGGAAACCGAATTGGCTCTACCATCCGCATTGACATCAAGACCGAGAGTCAAACGCGGGCAAAGTTTGCCAAGGTAGCAATTGCTGTTGATCTATCCAAACCTCTGAAGGGAACGGTCAAGCTGGATGGGGAGTCCTTCAAGGTAGTGTATGAAGGTATCTCTCAGATTTGTTTTTCATGTGGGCGCTATGGCCACTCTGCAGCTTTGTGTTCCTTCCACCCATGGACGGGAGATGCGGCTCAAACCTTGCCTGTCAACGCGAATCCTCTACTTGAGTCTAGGGACAGGGTTTCAGTGCCAGTCACAGTACCATCGCCGGGCAAGAGCAGTGAGAGGAAGGTAGGTGAATGGATGGTGGTGGCACGACGTCCCCGGATGTCGACGAAGAAACCCCAGGTCTTCCCAGGTCCGGCATCTACTGCTATGCCCACTCGAATAGTCGGTAACAGGTACCAGGCGTTGGAGAGCGAGCCTGATCTCTGCTTCGGGGAATCTCCCAACCCCCAAGCGCCCCAGTCACCCACCGTAAATCAGGACTCAACATCCAAAGCCCCAGGTAAGTCCTCCCAAGCCATAACCCACGGAAAAGTCCAGTCTACAAATAGAAAATCCCAGCCTGCTAAACAAGCCCTTAGTCAGGCAAAGCCATACCCTAAGCGCAGCCCACTGAAGGAAATTTCCAATCAGCCACCGAAACCTTCAACCTCACGGCCCACCCAAACACCACAAAATAACCAAGTAAACAACATGACCGTTGCTGAGGCAACCCCAATCCAACCCAAAGTCGTGCTGCAAAGTAACCCCTCAGTCATAACACCATCCAGACAAACACACTCAGCTGTCGCCTTGGAGGAGTCTTACCACAAAGTCATCTACTCCAAGGATCATGTCGTCCACCTCCCTCTAAGTTCCACCACCATGTCCCCCCCGCACCATACAGCAACAACCCGTACCACCCCCAACCAGTCCACAGTCATTGATCAGCCCTCTTTGCCTACCAAACCCCCTGATCCCACAGTGGTCCTACCTTTGGGCCTGGAGGCTAGAAAGGAGGTGAGTGCACCGGGAATGTCCATTGACACACCAATGCAAGTTGCTCCTTCAAATGCCCAAAAGGAGATTACTTCTAGTATGAATCAAGAAATGGAGGTCGAAGTATGCTCTCCGGCCGGGGCCCCTCCCGTCCCGCGCTCCTAATGTGAGCTTGCTTACGACACCCCTTTTTTATCCAATTTTATATGCTACCCATCTTAATCTGGAATTGCCAGGGTGCTGGCAAGAAGAAGTTTGCTAGACATTGCAGACAATTGTATAAAGCTCACAGACCGGAAGTTTTGGCTATTGTTGAACCTCGGATAAGTGGAAGGAAGGCAGATCAAGTTATCCGTCAGCTACGGTTCCCTAATTCACACCGAGTGGAAGCAAGGGGTTTTGCTGGGGGAATTTGGTTATTGTGGGATGCTACTCGTGTGGATGTCACTGTCTTGTTCAACCACACCCAAGCGATACACGTCAGAGTAGCAGGGCCTCAATCCTCTTTTCTTTTCACTGCTGTTTATGGCAGTCCCCAAGAGGGGTGGCGAAAGTACTTATGGAGAAATTTAGAAGCGCTGGCCACCACCAGCTCGGAGCCATGGTTAGTGGCAGGTGACTTTAACGCAGTGCTTGCAGGTGTAGAGAGGAAAACCCGCTCAGGTAGACCAGGACAGGCCAATTCTCTATTTGTGGACTGTCTATTAAAATCCAATTTGCTTGATATGGGCTTTGTAGGCAACAAATTTACTTGGAAGAGTGGAGTAAATAGGGGTCGATTGGATAGATTTCTATGTAATAGCTCTTGGAGGGTACAGTACCCGGATGCTTCAGTGCTTCATCTACCGAGGGTAGGTTCGGACCACTGCCCGGTATTGCTACGGGCTAGTGGCACGCCGCCTGCTGCTGCTAATCGCCCATTCCGCTTCCAAGCGGCGTGGCTGACGCACCCGGGCTTCTCCAATTTTGTTGCTGCCAATTGGGATAATTCGTTAGAGTTCCATGAAACTGTACAAGCGTTCACACGCAAGGCCAAGCTGTGGAACCGTGAAATTTTCGGCAATATCCACATGAAGAAACATAGGTTATTGGCTAGAATTGCTGGTATCCAACGGTTCTTGGAAAACAGACCTTCTCGTTTCCTTGAAATACTTGAAGTTGAGTTGCGAAACGAGTTGGATGGAGTTCTTTTGCAAGAAGAGTTACTTTGGCGTCAAAAATCATGCAGCCAATGGGTCCAAGAGGGGGATAGAAATACAACATTCTTTCACACCTCCACCATCATCCACCGCCGGAAAAACCGCATTGAAGCTCTAAAGGATGATAATGGGCAATGGTGTACAGAGGAGGTAGATCTAAAGGAGCTGACTTCAGGGTATTTTCAGCAGCTATTCAGAGAGGAGCACCCAGCAGCAGTTATTTTCCCCATACGTAATGACTTCCCAAAACTGCAGCAACCGGTTTTGGATGCTTTAGAGAATCCGATCAGTCTTGAGGAAGTTAGAGAATGTGTTTTCCAACTTGGACCTTTGAAGGCTCCCGGTCCGGACGGTCTTCATGCCTTGTTTTACCAATCACAATGGAACACGGTAGGAACACAGGTTTTTGAGCTTGTCCGACGGGTGTTTGAAGAGGGGTACTGGGATGACAAGCTGAACAGCACTTTAATCGTGTTATTGCCGAAGGTGGAGAAGCCCGAGCGGATTACCCAGTTCCGCCCCATAGGGTTATGTAATGTCANCGGATTACCCAGTTCCGCCCCATAGGGTTATGTAATGTCATCTACAAAGTGGTGACGAAGATCATTGTCAATCGGCTGAAACCATTACTAGATGACTTGGTGGCACCGAATCAAAGCAGTTTTGTTCCAGGAAGGCTTATCACGGATAACATCATCATAGCTCAAGAAGCAATGCAAGTGTTGAAGAGGAAGAAGGGTGCATCTGGGTGGATGGCAATAAAAATTGACTTGGAAAAGGCCTATGATAGATTGCGTTGGTCTTTTATCCAAGATACTTTAGAGGCAGCAGGTTTCGGGACCACTTTAGTGGGTATTGTGATGAAATGCATTACAACTTCTCAGCTACAAGTGTGCTTGAACGGGGGAGCTGATCGCCTTTTCAATCCCTCTCGTGGCATTCGGCAGGGTGACCCCATGTCTCCATACATTTTTGTTCTATGTATGGAGAGATTGGGTCATCTCATCCAACAAGCCGTGGGGAGGAGAGAATGGAAACCGATGGTAATGAGCAAGGGTGGTCCCAAGGTCTCGCATCTTTTCTTTGCGGATGACCTGTTACTTTTTGCAGCAGCCGATCACACTCAAGTCCGGATTGTGACGGATTGTCTTACTACTTTCTGCACCATTTCTGGACAGAAAGTTAGCAAGGAAAAGTCGAGAATTTGCTTTTCAGATAATGTTCCGAAGGCAGTGATTACGGAATTAAGCAAGGAGTTTGGGTTTATGCCAACCAAGAACCTTGGAAAACACCTTGGTGTACCCCTCATTCACTCTCGCGTGACAAAAGGCACCTACTCGTTCATTATCGACCGAGCCCAGCAACGACTTAATGGATGGAAAGCTAAACATCTCTCTCTTGCGGGGAGAATCACACTCACTAAAACTGTGATATCAGCACTTCCGGTGTATGTAATGCAAACGGTCCGATTACCTCGCTTTGTTTGTGACCGTTTGGATAGCATCTGCCGAAAGTTTGTTTGGGGCTCGAGTGATCAGCAGAGAAAGATTCATCTGTTGAATTGGGAAAAACTTTGCGAACCAGTGCAATGTGGGGGCATCGGCCTACGCAAGATGCGATCTTGTAATGATGCACTCTTAATGAAGTTTCTTTGGAAACTCCTTACTCAACCTGATGTTCTTTGGGTCCAAATCTTCCGAAGGAAATACCTGAATTCCTCCCAGATTTGGGCTGAGAACTGGAAGTACAAGGCGGGGTCTGGTTTATGGTGTGCTCTGAGGGCTGTCTGGCCCAAATTCCAAAAGCATATTTGTTGGGATATTAAGGATGGTAACTCTGTGCTTTTCTGGAAAGACAAATGGCTAAATGAGGCAGGTTGCTTGCTGGAGCAAACCAACGAAGTGGTTCCTGATAACATGCTAAAAGCCTCTGTAAGGCAACTGTTGAATCATGATAGGAGCTGGAAATGGGAGTGCATCTCCCCTTTTGTTCCTACCGATGTGCTCAGAACTTTAGAATTATGCCACCCGCCAATAATCTGTGATGAACCGGATGTAGCGATATGGGATGGAAAGGCTTCGGGTATATTCTCAACAGCTTCTGCATACACTGCCCTTGAGGAAGCTTTGTGGCAGAACACCAATAGTGTGTGGAAGAAGATATGGAAGTTGGAGGGCCCGAGAAGGGTGTGTTCCTTCATCTGGTTGCTTGCACATGGTAGACTTTTAACTAACGAGCTTCGGTTCAAGCGACAGCTAACAGACGACCCTTTTTGCACTGCTTGTGGCCGAGAAATTGAATCACCAGCACATGCTGTTCGGGATTGTGTTTTCTCTAAAGACGTCTGGATGGCCCTTCTTAGGAACCAGATTCCAAATGGTTTCTTTGCAATGGATACCATGCCATGGATAGATATGAACTTGAGCAGGGTGGACAACTCATTTCATGGTGTGGACTGGAAGGTTTTGTTTGCCACCACTTGCTGGCTGTTATGGAAATGGCGCAATATGCGCATTTTCGAACCTGAAGCGAGGCCCATCCGCAACCCGATTCAGGTGATTTGTTATACTGCCACCAGCTTTGTTCATGCTTGGTCAGGCTTTGACACAACTTTGAGAACAAACCGTCCCAATAGTAAGCAGGTTTCACAGTGGGTGGCACCTCGTGTGGGAAGAGTCAAGTGTAATTTTGCTGTCCACATGGTTAGCACTAGCAATCATATGAGTGTTGGGGGTCTCTTCAGGGACCATAATGGAGATTGGCTTGGTGGATTTGTGTCCAATCTGGGCATTTGTTCTTCCTTCAAAGCAAGCCGTTGGGCCTGCTTACTGGCGCTTCAGGTGGCCAGCGATCTGGCGCTTACCTTCGTGGAGGTGGAGTCCTGCTCACATGATGGCATAGCTTGGGCGGGAGAGGTCTCCCAAGACGATGACTGCCTTGATGATATTGCTGTTCTTTTTTTGTCTGCGATTAATGCCAATCCTTGTATTTCTTTTGCTTTGTTACAGAGGGATGCTAACTCGGTAGCTATACAACTGGCACATGTTGCAGCCAGTTACCCTCCTGGTCTTTTCGTTTTGCCCTCTCCCTCTCCAGCTATTAGTCTTTTGTTGGGAGAGGAGAGGAGAGGACAAAGATGATTCGGTCTGTGTATTTTGTTTTTGCACATAGTATCAATACATAAACTCGGTTCCAAACCAAAAAAAAAAAAATAGTTTAAGATAGTTTTTTTTCTTCTCTAGTGTGAAACAAAAAGGAACATTTATGGGTCCATCAACAAGAAAGTTGCATCCACCAGCACACAAATCGCCGACCAAAGCCAGATTTCCTGGTGCTCGTTTTGTCTTTCAATATAAAATCAACGAATCTAGACACAAGCTATTATAATCATGCAATCAAACTATTCTAGAGAAATGAAAAGTATGATCTTGCAAGTATGTACCTTAAAGTAACCTATTTGAAAATCAGGTATTATGCGTTCTATGGTTCAAAAACAGGTAGTATACATGTGCAACCCAGATCTATAAATAGACATTTTGTTTTATATGCAGAGTAGTTAGGGAAGTAGTAGATAGCATAAGAGGGGAATTTTATTGTTCTTTTGGTGGGTAGAAAATTTCTTAAGATTACAAGGGCGTTTACTCTATTCACTGCTCAGTGACTGCCATATATTGGCCTGGATAAGGGAGAGGGTCCCATGGCAAGCCCACCCACCAATATTGGATCAACAACTGAATTGGTAAGTTGATGTATGTCCAGATCGAAAAGCATCTAAATTTTCATTTTATTCGAGTCACTAAAGATTTAAGGAGAGGTTACGAGGGTGTTTTACATTTTTTATATATAAAAAAAGTTTAGGTTCTGGAAAGATTTCCCAAGTCTAAGGTAAGGTAGATCACTCGACTCAACAAGCACTTATAATAATAAGTTCCACAAGTCATTAATTCATTAGTTCATCTTGGTAAGAACTCTCATCAGATTAAAATTAAAGTTCCACAAAGATATGGTAGCATCTCAACTTCTATACAAGCTACTTTCTTGTGAAGATTATGATTTGATTCCCAATTAAAATAAGCCGACTGGAATCACATTCCCAAACCGTGGAGTAATAATATTCTGGTTCTTTCCAACCTTTCCAAAAGCATATACATTATATTTGAGCTGAGGACATAAAGCAAAGAACTAAAATATAAGTGAAGATTCATGGCTTCCCATTATATTCCAGCTGTCAGATTGTCAATCACAAATCCTTAATCCTTTATTAAAGTTGGTCTAATCCCAGCTGCTAAGCAGCAATCAGTTTTAAGATTTAGACATGCAGTTGTAAGGAAAAGGCTCCACAAAGTGATTCCCCTTCTACTTTGTTGAATTAGCTATGTATATGCGCCTGATTTCTATTTTCCTATCCGCCTGAAGCCAAGAAGTTTCTCAAGTGCGCCAAATCTTTTGATTTAAAATTTGCTGCAATAAATTAGATAATCATTCCTTGGTACATTGAATTTTCTTTTTTTGGTCAAAGACCGGGAAGATGGAATGTGTATTAATAAGTGAGAAACTTACAAGACAAGAACAATAGCGTGGCTAGAACAATAATCATTCCTTGGTACATTGAATTTTCATGTAGGACAATAAGTCCATTTGGTTAAGCTCGAAATTCTTCTATTTCAGGACGCTCATTCTATATACAGAAACAGAGGTGCCACACCTTAAATTGGCCACTTTGTAAAAGAATTGCATTTTGGTTCTTGGTGTATTCTTTTTTTTTTTTTTTTGGGTTGCAATTGTTCTGTTGGCCCTCCTCCTGACGAGAAAGGGAACTTTCTGGTTGACTGAAAGGTCCATAAAAATGTAGTGGCAATGTGGGTTACCTCAGTCTTCACATGGGACGATGGATATGTTTTAGTCGGTTGGAAGTATTGCAGGTTTCCATGCCTACTTGATGGCTGCCTAGACACGTTTTATTGTGTTCTAGAGAACTACAGCAGCCACTTGAAAGGCATGGGCATATATGTGATGCGACACCAAAACAACTGGACAATACAACGATGGTACTCTTTTGCTTCCCCTAATCTCTCCTCACTAGGTCTCAAACCAAACTATTTTTGTAGACAAAAGTGCAACGACATGCGTCAAATCAACTGCCCCTTATAGGACTGGAGCCGTGGATTGGCTTTAACATATAAACGTAATTTGGGCCACAAAAACAAACCTAGAAAATGGGACAAGGTTGAATTGAACCGAGTACAGAAACATCTGAAGTGGGCCGGGAATTAACATCTCATTCTCATCAGAAAAGAAAACAGATAGCAAACAAGTTCATTATGATAGTTTTGTCTCATAGATCCAAGAAGTACAGAATTTACAGACGAAGTTCATCCTAGAATACAAAGTCACACCTATGTACAAAACTAGGGAGCCACCTACATTTCTTAGCTCAACCTCACACAATAAACGGGTAAAAAAGAGAAAAGGAAAGTAACTATAACTTGCATCAACAGCTCTCTGCTGCAGATTCTTCAAGATTATTTAGGAGAAAAGATGGAAAGGGAACATAAAATACAAAATATTCTCCATTTAAGACAAAATAGCTTACTTCCAGGGCATAGTCCCTCACTAACAAACTCTAAACGCACATCTCCCCATTGACAGTAGCAGCTTCAGGATGGTAATGGAGCATTTCCTTCCACATCATCTCACGGATCATCCCTTCCCCTAAATCCTCGTCTATATCAAGGTCCAGTGGAACCTGAGCAGGAGGGTTACAACTTGGATCATAGAGTGGGGCCATATAAGGGTGTTCAAGTGCTCCGGTCACGGTAATCCTCTTTGATGGATCAAAAACCAGCATTTTTTGCAACAAATCAATTGCCAAAGGATGGGCATTAGGATAAAGGCGGGAGAATGGCATGCCAGGGGAATAAGGAAGTGACTTGATGTATTTCTTTGCCTTTGGATTATCAATAAACTCAAGATCCTCCTCCCTCTGGCTGCCAAGGATGTTGATGATAAGTTTAAGCTGGTTGAGACATTCTGTGCCGGGGAATATAGGTTTGCGGCCGAGGAGTTCAGCAAATATGCATCCAACTGACCAGACATCAATGGATGTTCCATAGTTGTCACAGCAAAGGAGGAGTTCAGGAGCTCTGTACCAGCGAGTGACAACATACTCAGTCATGAACTGGCTCTTGCCATTGCTAGTACGTGCCAACCCAAAATCACAAATTTTAAGGTCACAATTTGCATTGATCAGTAAGTTCCCAGGCTTCAAGTCACGGTGTAGAATATTTGCTGAGTGAAGGTACTTGAGTCCACGAAGCAACTACAACAAGAAGAGAATTCATCAAAATCAAAATGCCTTGATGAAATGCCAGGTCATACAGTTAAAACCTCAGTTTTTGTTTTTATAGCATGTACAATAAACATAGGACCCACTGGCAGATAAAACTATTCTAGCTGTAGAAGACCAACTACGAGTCATAACATTCAAAAGCAAAAGTGCAAAATCAGTGATATGCACAAATGGCAGCAGGACATATTCTAAATTATAGGAAAAGAATTAGCCTTCAGCTTGAGAACATCTTATAGTGATGCATTTCTTGTCCGCTATTCTCAACAGAGATGCTTTCTTTAGAAATGGTTGACGCAAAATATTCAAAGCACTCCACAAAATAAAGCTGAAGATTGGTCACTACGAAACTTAGGTATGAATGAAGTCATAATTTTTGGTTAAAGTGCAACTTAAGGAACTAAACCTATTCTAATCTCCGTCCAGCTACCAGCAGTCCAACACTCAAGGGACCATTGGGTTTGAGGAAAGCATAGCCTGTATCAACATCCTAACTATGCAAGAATTGTCTTGAGATGATACAGATCATCTTCTAAACCTTGAACTGAGGAGGTGAAACTTCAATTTTGATGTCAAAAGATAAGCTATGTTAATGCATTGATTTGATAGTGATTTCCCATTCCAACATGCAAATCGCTACTTGCATATGCTCTAATAAACAAAAACTTGCAGTTTATGGTCGTAAGAAATGCAAAATTAGAGCATGAACTTTGTACACATTAAATAATGCAAGCTCTATAATCAGTTTAAACATGTAAACCGCAAATATGTAACCACCCAATTAATTGTTGCTCGCAAAAGCCATTGTACAAGTAAACTGCAATACCACCGGATTGCTGCAACTTTGGCAGAACCACTTCAAAGTTTAACTGCTACCGGAGCAAGCTCCTTCCCAAAACTCAACGATTTACTTTACAGAATCAGTAAACTACAGCAATTCATCTTAGCTTAGCATTTACTTGTTAAGATTTTAACACTTCCCAAGTCCCCTAGAAAACAAAAAAACAACAGCACAAGAGAATTCCATGGAAGGTGCAGAACGCAGATACCTGAAATAGGAAGTATTGGCAGTGATCGTTGGAAAGAGCCTGAGAGGACTTGATAATCTGATGCAGATCAGTATCCATGAGTTCGTAAACCAGATAAACATCCTTGAAAGTCCTCCTCTGGATAGGCATCATAACATCTTTCAGGCCAATCACATTCTCATGCCGGAGATGTCGAAGAAGCTTGATTTCCCGCAGTGTCCTCAGCGCATCCACACGGTTCTCGAAGGCATTGTGTATCTTCTTGATCGCAACTTTCTCATTGGTCTCCCTGTTCACAGAAGAACACACAATCCCGTACGCCCCTCGTCCAATTGGCTTGATCGGCACATATTTCGTGTCAATCTCGAACAGGGTCTGCCACATTGAGTAGTAATGCTTCCCCTGAATCCTCACCCCATTTGGCGGCTCAACAGGAGTTGCCATCTTTTTATTTTCTCTGCAAACCAAAATTCAGTCAATTACTACGCCATATCTTTGTCTTCTGATTATGTTTTTATTCTTTTTCCATTCCTTCTTACAGATATTGATGATGATGTGGTCAAAGAAAGTGG